>PVIR01014820.1:10932-39348 GCA_004026965.1 Petromus typicus
CCCGGTAACCACATAACAGTACTGGGTGTGGAGACCCACACCCAGCAGCAACCAGTACCACATACCACAGTGCCGGGCGTGGTGGCTCACGCCTGTAATCCCAGCACTCGGGAGGCAGAGGCAGGAGGATTGTGATGTGAGTTTGAGGCTGAGCTCAGGGCCAGCCTGAACCACAAAGCGAGACCCTGTCTCAAAAAAACCTAAAAAAGAAAAAGAAAATACTATGAACTTTATACTGATAAATTGAAAGACACACATGAAGTGAGTAATTTTTTAGGAAAATAGATATTACCAAATTTGGTACAAGAAGTGGTAAAAAAAAAATCTGAATAGCCCACAAGGAAGTGAAAAAATACTGGAATGATAATTAGGGATCTGTACTCCCTAGGAAAGCTCAATCTTTGAGAGATTAGTGTTTTCGAACCTTCAGGGAAGACACAGGGTGCAACCTATCTGACCAGTTTCCTGGGCCATTATTACCTCTGTCACCAAATATGCAAGGACAGCACCAAAAAAAGAAAATTGTAGGTCATCCTCACTTCAGAATATAGGTCTAGTAACTTTACATTCAACAGTTGGTAAATTGCAAAGCGTGCACATACCTGTACTCCCAGCACTTAGGAGGCTGAGGCAGAAGGACTGCTGAGAGTTTGAGGCCAGCCTGGGCTGTATAGTGAGTTCAAGCCCAGCTTGGACTACACAGGACGACACTGTCTGAAAAAAAATTCATTAAATTAATTTGAGCATCATCAGTTTGGCACTTACCCTGGAAATGCAAGCATACTTCAACCTGCAGGTAACATACTTGTACCAATGTGACCACTAACCACAGCAACGTGGTAGACTACTTTTCCCACTCACAGAGACAAGCATACTGAATTAAATATAACAACAAGACTGAATTAGAGTTGAGCTTGAATAAAAATGACTGAAATCCCTTGATACTAAAATTAAACCAAAGATTGTGGAGTCCCAGGGATCAGAGTCCATATTAAAGTTAGGCCCCAGAGTTAGGCTTTAGTATCCTGTGGTATAAGAAAGTCTGTTTTGGGTATATTCAGCATGACTAGAACTAATATATATATATATATATATATATATATATATATATATATATTATAATGGCTGAGGCTTTAAAAGAGCTGTTTGCTTAAGAAAAAGAGGCTAGAAAAAATCCACTGGCCTCGAGAAGATACAAAGAAATATGTCATTGCCAGACTCTAGGAAAAAAGGAAAACAAAAAGAGAAACAAAGCCAGCCTTAAAAAACTGAAACTTTAATGTTTGCTAAGCAGAAATATCCAATCAAATTTCTACCACCAAGTTGCATGGGAGTTCCCCCGAAAAACAATGTAAGCATTTAACCAAGGGAAATGAAACCTCAGCTGCCCTTTCCAGTATGGTAGCCATTAGCCACATTTGGCTATTTAAAATTAAATAAAATTAAAAATTGAATTCTCTCCTCACTGTAGCAACATTACCAGTATTTAACAGACAAATGTGTCTAGGGGCTACCATGTAGGATAATATAAAAACAGTATATTTTCATCATTGTTTAAAGGTGAGTTTGCAAAGCCCTGCTCGGCATTATTTATGGAAGTGAACAAAAGAAAAAAGAAAATCCAGCCTTGTAATAGTGCCACTTCTACAGACAGGTTAGGTCTACAGACAGGTTATGGGGCTCCCATACAGAAGACAGTCCTTACTAAAGACTAACTCATAAAAATGTCAGCCCTTTTTTAAAAAAAAAAAAATTCTAATCTTTATTGATGCATTATATATACATGAAAATTAAGTTGTGTCATATACTGGTACAAATTCTCAACGTTGAATGGTAATAAAAAAGGAAACAAAAAATGTCAGATCTGCTCACAACGTCCTTGATCTGCCTGTGGCATGCCCCCCATATCAGACTCAGAACCTGACCGGCGCTCACAGAGCAACTTATGAGGGAAAATTGGCAAGCACACACAGCCTTTCAAAAAGGCAAGTTTAGGCTTTCAAAAATTTTAGAAGTTGATACGTTACGAAAGTTAAACAAGTAAAAATAAGAATAGTGACATTTAAAAAATTAAGCTGAGAGCTGAGGATTTTCGCTCAGTGATTCCGGCATCTGCCTGGCAAGTGCAAGGTCCTGAGTTCAACCTCTGGTAACTGTACACCACAATACTGGGCATGGTGGCTCATGCCTATAATCCCAGCGCTTAGGAGGCAGAGAGATTGCTCCTGAGGCTCAGAGGCTCCTGAGATTGATGTGAGTTCAAGGCTCGCCTGAGCTACATAGTGAGTTCAGGGCCAGTCTGAACTACAAAGTAAGACCCTGTCTCAAAAAATAAATAAATAAATAAATAAATTAAGCTGATTTTAAAAAAGACAGAAACGGTAGACAGTGGAATTGGTAAAACATCAGATTATCAGTACTAATAGTTACTGGTTAATAATGACTAATTTTGAAGGGTTTAAAATAAGGTGCAGATTAAGTTATAAACAACTATCGTGAAACTTGTTGAGGCATGATTAGATTTAAAGAATTAAATGAATGAAGAAGAGATATTGCTTTAAATTGTATAGAATTATCATGCTAAAATAGAGAAGATTCCTGACTTACCTGAGGATTTAGTAAGCTTTAGATAGAAGGCCCTCCACTGGGGAATATTGTGCTTGAATCCCTTCATGTAGTGTGATTTGAAGCTCAGGATGAAATGTTCAGAGAGAGTGATTGGAAATAAAAATGACAAGAATGGCCTCAAAGGCACCAGTGTTGAGCTTTTTCTATTAGGCTGTGATCCTCCTGGTGTCAGGGCTTGTCAGCATGTACCCTAACTGAAGAGTGTGCTGTGCAAGGAATTAGCTTGAGGCTGATTGAAAATACCGTGATCCCAGCTCGAGAAAAATGTCTTTCAGAGTGTCTTAGTGCTGGTTCATGGTTATCTGATGAAAACAAATTCCAGCCTGGCATAGGAACGTAGTGCCACAGTATGGCACAAGTCACATGGGTCTCCATGTTGGCACCTGCCCCTCTGTTAGAAGCTGTGTCCCCACCCGTGCCTCGCCTTGTGCACATCCCTGACACCAGTGTGGGATTTGGATGTCCTTGTAGAGGGCCGTGTGTGGCCGTCCCCCAAGCTCCTGCTCATAGTGTCGCACTCCATGCTGTCTCTCAGCCCTTGCATGTTTTTAAGTAATTTTGCCTGTCAGGAGTTATATTTATCTGAAAAAACTAAGGTAGGCCTTATTATCTGGTTTTATTGTTTGCACTGAGATCTAATTTCTGCACCTTTAAAATAAGACTTGTGAGCACTAAAGATTCAGTGTTCTATGGGGACTGTAGCAACACAGAGAGGGAAAAGAAAGGTTTTTGAATTGAAACAAAATCAAATTGTTAACTGTTAGTTTAGAAAATTTTAAAAAATTTCTGGGTAAATCAGAATTAAAATTAAAAGCAAACAAATTTAACTACCCCAAAACTTAAGACGCGTGTGTATTAAATAAACAGCAGTAAAGAGACCCTATGAAATGGGAAAACAAACACCTGAAGCCGATTTTAAAAGGAGGCAACATCCAGAATATCTTAAACAACCCCGAGAAACTAAGTTCAGCAACAGTGAAACTCCACGTATAACTCAGCTGAGAAATGAGCAAGAGACTGGAAAGGCTTTTCTCCATGGTTCAGCATCACTAATCCTAGGAAGTAGACATCCAAACCATAGTTAGTGGGGCTGGAGATTTAGCTCGGGATCTGGCGTCTGCCTGGCAAACACAAGGTCCCGAGTTCAGTCCCCAGTGACCACACATCACAATGCTAGGTGTGATGCACCACACCCATAATCCCAGCCTTCGGAGGCAGAGGCAGGAGAATTGCCAAGAGTTCAAGGCTCACCTGGGCTGCATCGTGAGTTCAGGCGCAGCCTAAACTATAAAGCAAAAACCCTGTCTCAAAAACAAAAACAAAAAACAGAGTTAGCTATACTTCATACCCATTATGATAGCTAATACTAAAAGTCACAAACTGTATGAGGATATGGAGACATTGAAACCTTTGAGAACTGTTGATAAATTGTAACATGGTGCAGCCGTTGTGGAAAAGAGGAGGGAGATTCCTAAAAACCCTAAAAATAGAACTACCCTCTGAGACACCACTTCTGTTTCTTGGTAAATACTGAAAAAAATTGAAAGCAAGATCTCCGAGAAGTATCCGTTTACTCATGTTCCCAGCAGCACTGTTACAATAGCCTAGAGGTGGAAGCAAAACAGGTGTCCATCATCAGTGGATATCAGGGCCTGGGGGAAAGGACACGGGCTGTTCTTCATAATTTCACTTCTGGAGACTGCCCATCAGTGTGAATATGCTTAGTACTACTAAATTATACATTTAAAAATAAGTGAGATGAAATAAGTGAGTAAATTTTGGGACAGTTTCATTTGCCACACTTAAAAATTAAACCAGGGCCAGGGATTTAGCTCAGTGGTTCTGGAGCCTGCCTTGCAGGTGTAAGGGCCAGGGTTTGATCCCTGATAACCACATACAACAATACTGGGTGTGGAGACTCACACCCACCAGCAATCAGAATCATATACCACAGTGCCAGGCGTGGTGGCTCACACCTGTAATCCCAGCACTTGGGAGGCAGAGGCAGGAGGATTGCTGTGAGTTCAAGGCTGAGCTCAGGGCCAGCCTGCATTACAAAGTGAGACCCTGTCTCAAAAGAAAAAAAAATATTAAGCCAGGACTGGTGGTGTACACCTGTAATCCCAGTACTGTAGCATCCAGGATTGATAGGTAGAGTTTAGCCTACACAATTTAGCAATTTAATGAGACCTTGTCTCAAAAATTTAAAAAGAGCTGTCATGTAGATCATTGTGAAGTCCCTGAGTTAAGTCCCCAATACTGCAGTCAATCAATCAATTAGGAGGACTGACTATAAAATAGAAATAAGTATCAGAAATGCATAGATTCTTTAAATAATTTAAATTCTTTTAAATTTAAAATCTAAAACTTCATTGAAAGACATTAAAGAATGCTCAAACACATAGGAAAATAAATACATTCATGGAAAAGGGATATTAGAATGTAAAGATGTCAGTTCTCAACAAAATTATCTGTCAAGTCAGTCAATAACCACTGAAATCCCAGCAGGGTTTTTGGTGGTGGTGGTAGTGTGTGACCGAGACAGAGAATACTTGGGCTTTTTTTGTGTGTGGTAAATGATGAACTGATTGTGAAATCTAGGTGAAAGTGCAAAAAAGGATCAAAAATAATGAAGACACTCTTAAAAAAGAATGTAAGTTTGAGCAGTTGCACTGCCTGAAAAGATACGAAGCTGCAGTAATTAAATCACTGTGTTATTGGTACAGGACAGAAATAGAATATCCTTCTAGTAGGAGGGAATGATTTATTAAGTGAGACAGTTGCTTATCCATACAAGATAACACTGTATTCTTTCCTCATACCTGCCAAAAATCAGCCCTAAACACATTCAGATTTAAATTCGAAGGGCGAGAATTGTAGAAGAATGTCTTTTTGACCTGAAACAGGGAAATATTTCTTAAGATGCAGAAAGCACAAAATATAAATATACTAAACCGGCAATGCTGATAAAGTAGTGCTATTATTCAAAAGCATACTAGACTGAGAAGCCTGAAGGGGGAGCTGCGCAACTTCCTTGGAGAAGGGCAGTCCGTGCACCCCGTGGCATGATAGGAGCAGGCATTTCACAAGAGAAACACAGCTGCCCATAGGAATACTGCGTATGTTTAGTTATCAGAGAATCACAAGACCACAGTACCATGCGTGTGTTTAAAGTGTCTAGCAATAGCAAGCGTTGGCCAGAATGCGGTATTTAAAGAACTCTGTCACACAGCTGATGGGAGTGAAAATTAGTGCAACCATAAGGTAAAACAGTAAGTAGTAAGTTTGAATGAACATAACCATGTGAACAGTGATTTCAGTCCTAGAACATTCTTAAACTTGGGCGCCAAGAGCCATGGAGTAGAACCTGTATGGTGTTGGCAGCGTTATGAATGAAGGAAAAAATGGAAACAACACAGTGTTCATCGACAGTGGAACAGATATCTAAATTTTGAGTAATTAAGCACTGTAATACCGTTAAGTGATGAAAACGGGTGAATTGCAGTTACTGCATCTATGCCTCTACATAGATGAATCACAGCAGTTTTGAATGAAAAGAGCGAGCTCCAAAAGAAAATATATGCAAATATGTAGATTTCAAGCATGTTTACTGCATTGTATACCCATAGTTGCTAAAATAATAAAATCAAGGAAATGATTAATTCAGAATCTAGGACAGTGATTACCAGGAGAGAAGAAGGTATGGTGAGTGGGTTTATATTAGGATAACGGACCTCAAAGAAGCTTCATAGTGACTGTCATGACCTGTTTCTTAGAATACTGGGCAGATGGGTGCTATAATTTTTATGAGTTTTATGAGTCTTATATCTATATGTGTAAAGCTGGTCATGGTGGCACACACCTGTAATTATAGCATTTATAAGGATGAAGCGGAAGGTTGCCTTGAGTTTGAGGCCAACCTGGACTACAGAGTGAGTTGAAGGCAAAAACTATATGTACACATTTAATACCTTCCTTGATATATTTAAAAATATGTATCACCCTTAGTATTTGTAAGAGATGATGGGAAATGTTTTAGAATTAGGGAATTAAAAATTCAAAAGGATTGAAATAATTTGCTTAAGAATGTTTAGAGAATTAATTGTGTGGTTTAAAACCTCTTGTGGGTCATTTTTAGAGTCCAAATTAAAAGAAAGTTGAAAGAATATCACTGGCACAGTAGTTCACATAGAGTGGAGGAGACACCGCTCTTATTAGACTTGACTGCTTTTCTTTTTCCCTTACTCCCCTCTTTACTTTCTTAAAAACTTAATCAGAGGGCAAAAGGAAGAAGAGGGCCATTAGGCAAGAACTTTGGAATGTCTGTCCTGTTGTTGAGCTTTGGATTATACCTAGACATTTCCCGGAATGTAGTATGTTCAAGGGAACAGTGGAAGGTGATTTGGAGTCAACATAGGAAGAAGTATCTGAAGAAATTGGTATTATTTCAGTCTTTATTATAAATGTGTCAGTTAACTTTGGTCTTAAAAGCAAGCAGATTTTTCTTTATCTTGTGTTAAATATTATAGCAATTAGCATATAAAAGTCATGTAGAGATGTATTGATGAAGCATATAGCTATAAACAAGTTAAAATAGCATATTTAGTAATAAACTTGAGAGTAGAATGAAATATTGCAGTTAAGATCCTGTCAATTCTCAGACTACAGTTGTTTAAACAACTGAGTTTGACATCATCATCGTCTATAAAAAGAACCTTCTTTGAATGGAGTATTAAGGGAGCTCGTGGGATATAGTTCAGTAGGATAGGTCTCTGAATTCTATCCCAGAAAAGACCCCTCAAAAGGTAAATAGAGGCTTTAAAAATAGTCTTCTACATGACTTACCTGTATTTACTTTTGTGCAGTTTTAGTATGAAATCTGAGACTTAATCATCTCAGGACATGATGTTTCCACCTTTCAGAGAAAATGTGTTAGTATTCCAGCTGGAGCATGTTATGTAGCCCGAGTTGGTCTCAGACTCACAGTCCCCCGCCTCAGCTCCCTAATGCGTGCTAGGAGTATAGTGCATGACATCTTGCCCAGCTAACAAGTTCTTTTTATATCGGATATGTCATAAGTTAGTCATGAATCTGATCCTGACATCCCGTGTGAGTGTTCTCATTTGTATCCTCCTACATACTTGGGCCCTTAATACCAAATGTTTTGCCTTACACTTATTTAGGAATATTTTAACATTTGGGGGATGTAGTTTAATTTCTAATATCCATGAGCCATGTGCTGTGATCACTATAGTAGCTGTTCAGTACTGTAGCCCATCAAGAACTTCTGACTTTGGGCTGGAGAGTTAGCTCAGTGGTTCCGGCGCCTGTCTTGCAAGCGCAAGGGCCCGGGGTTCGATCACCGGTAACCGCATAACAATACTGGGCGTGGAGACTGACTGGGAGCAGCAACCAGTACCACATACCACAGTGCTGGGCGTGGTGGCTCACACCTGTAATCCCAGCACTCGGGGAGGCAGAGGCAGGAGGATTGCTGTGATGTGAGTATGAGGCTGAGCTCAGGGCCAGCCTGAACCACAAAGTGAGACCCTGTCTCAGAAAACGTTAAAAAAAAAAAAAAAGGAACTTCTGACTGTAACATCTTACAAAAATGATCCAGAATCATCAAAAGGAGGAGTTCATGCAAAGCTATGTACAGTTCTCAGTTGTCCAGAAAGACAGTTAACATTAACATGATAGTGTGACTGTATGGTACAGAAGAAGGGACCACAAGTGACCTCTGGGTCACGGAGTTCCTTTTATAGATAGGGCCTGTTACTGTTGACTATAGTGAAACTTGATTTGACCCTGAAAAGATATTTTCTGTACTCTTGCTACCACATTCTTTTGAAGTCCTTTACATTCTTTTGAAGCATTAATTTCATGTCTTTATCTTCTATTTTGACACAGAAATCCCCTGCAAAGAAGCTGAGCCATGCAATTAGTAAATCTTTGGGGTGTGTACCCTCCAGAGAACCTGCTCATCCTGTTTTTCCTGAGCAACCAGAGAAACCACTTGACCTTGCACATATAATGTAAGTATACATCTGGATGTGAGCCGTACTGAAGTGGGGAACTCACAGAATTCTAAATATTACCTGACATCACCAGTGAACTTTCTAGTTTTTTCTTTCTAGTAGAAAACTCAGACCTCAAGCTGTCATTTCTTTATTGGACCATAAATATTTACATGGACACCCAGCTCCAGTTCCTGACTCTTGAGTAATATAGAGGTCTCCAGAAGTGTGACTATATGGAATAGTGATTACTGTACTGTTGCACTGGATTGCCTTTCTTCATGTGTTCTTCCCTAAATTCGGTGATAGAGATCATTTCTTCTCCACCGCTTTAATGCCCAGAGTTTTAAACTAGTTTACACGACGTGGAAATGAAAATCAACTTAGTTTGCTGTTTTAAATTAAAAGAAAATTAGGAACATAAACTATTCTACAAATAAAACTAGTGATACACGGACATACACACAGACACTTACGTATTCATATTTAAAGCAAAGCTAAAAAGGACCAAAAAGTAGAGAAAAGTAACGACGAAAGGAAGAGTGAAGGATAAGGTTAGCCTCTAGACTGATTTCTTTACTCTAAATGGTAATGTTGATGATGATGAAAAGTTGATTCTGCTGGATAAAGTTGGCAGATTGTAGCATATTAGTCTTGAAGCATCAGATGTATGGGAGTTTTTCTGTTGCAGTAAACACTCATTTTCTTTCACCAACCAAGTGATAGATGGTAGTTAAACTAAGTGAGCTATTGGGGAGACCAGTCTCTTCTTTTAGGAACTGAAAAACTTTTTTCCCCCAGTATCAAGAATTGAACTTAGGGGCTGGGGAGTTAGCTCAGTGGTTCCGGTGCCTGTCTTGCAAGCGCAAGGGACTGGGTTCGAACCCTGGTAACCACATAACAATACTGGGCGTGGAGACTCAACCCAGCAGCAACCAGCACCACATACCACTGTGCCGGGCGTGGTGGCTCACGCCTGTAATCCCAGCACTCGGGAGGCAGAGGCAGGAGGATTGCTGTGATGTGAGTTTGAGGCTGAGCTCAGGGCCAGCCTGAACTACAAAGCGAGACCCTGTGTCAAAAAACCTAAAAACAAACAATTGAATTTAGGACCTTGTGCTTGCCAACCAGGCATGGCACTCTGAGCTAAATCTCTAGCCCTAAAAAAATTTTATATTTATTAAAATAATAGATGCATGTGAGTTGAAAATCCAGTATGGATTCATATCATATATATATATTCAGATCATTCATATCATATCATATATACAACATACTCTTCAATGCTTTAACTTCCTTTGAGTTTTAGGTCTTCTAGGAGTTGCCTCCATATTACTAAGTCATCTATGTATGTATATGCTATTTCTTTTTTTTTTTTTTTTTTTGAGACAGGGTCTCACTTTGTAGTTCAGCCTGGCCCTGAGCTCAGCCTCCAACTCACATCACAGCAATCCTCCTGCCTCTGTCTCCCGAGTGCTGGGATTACAGGCATGAGCCACCACGCCCAGCACTGTGGTATGTGGTACTGGTTGCTGCTGGGTATAAGGCTCCACACCCAGTATTGTATGTGGTTTCCGGGGAATCGAACCTAGGCCCTTGCGCTTGCAAGACAGGCGCCGGAACTACTGAGCTAAATCCCCGGCCCATATATGCTATTTCTTGACCTAGCAGGTAGTATGGAATTCCACTGTGGGTATAAGGGGTCAGCTTTCTTTATAATCCTACATACCAACTCATCCCAGTTTTTCATAATTATATTTCCATTTTAAATTGGCTAGCTTAGTAATTTTAAATAATCTTAAAATTTAACTTCTTGTAACTTTCTTCATGAACTGCATAAACTGAGCAAGTTAGTACCTTGTGTTTTATTTCTCCTTTTGCCGCCTATGTTCTGTCGTCTGTGGATAAATTTCATATTGTCAGTGCTGATAATTTTTCTATTCTATGACCGTTTGGAAGTCTTCTGAAATTAACTTTTTAATCTAAAACTTGAAAGGCAAATAACAGGATTTAACATTAATATCACTCACTATGCAGTCAGGAAAGTGTATGACTCTGTGTCCTCTTTTGTAGAGCTCCTGTATCCCGGTCTTTGTGCACTTACTGTTGCATTGTTCATTACTGTCTAACTGTTCATTAGCTCTTCTTCATTACACAGGCGTCACCTGTGTTGGGGCTGGGATGGGGCCGAGTGATAGAGCATATGCTTAGGTTCTGTCCTCGGGCCACACGTGTGCACACGCACACAAACCCTGCTTGTTGATTTTTATGGTTAGTTGTCTTATATAATTTTTGTTGTTTTTCCTTAGTTTTGCCTTGTTTTCCATTCTGGTTGAGGAACTCTCCCCATTGTGTTCTATGATGCAGTTTACCTGTTATTGTAGATCATTTTTGCTGTTGTTAAATCTGTTAAATTTATCTGGAATGGACTGCTGTGTATGATGTGACGAGAAGGCCCAGTTCTCCATCTTCTCTCCACTCCCTTGTGCCCCTCATTTGAATACTAACCTCTTTCAGGCCAATTTGTTGGCCAATTTGTCATTTCCCCACCCACTGACCTATAGAATGCGCTGATTTTGGGCTTTTTATAATATTCATCAAATTATGCCACACCAATATCACACTATTAACTTATTTTAAGGATTAAGTAATCTTTTTCAGGATTATCATCTATGTCTTCTGTCTTTTATATAAACATTAGTCAGCTTTTTGACTTGAATCTCTCATAAGATTTTGTTTTGATTTTTATACTGGAAACTTATTGAATCTGGAGATGAAATTGGAGAGAATTGACATCATTGTAATCTTAAATTTTCTTTTCCACAAATTTATTTTCATCTCATTTATTCAAATATCTTCTTATGCCTTTTAAGTAAAGTATTATCTGAGAAAAGTCTTGTATATATTACATTAATTCTTGTATATTCTGTATTTGTTGTTTCTGTTACAAATTGTGCCTTTTTTCCTCTCCATTTTTTTTTTTTTTTTTAGGTTTTTTGAGACAGGGTCTCACTTTGTGGTTCAGGCTGGCCCTGAGCTCAGCCTCAAACTCACAGCAGAGCAATCCTCCTGCCCCTGCCTCCCGAGTGCTGGGATTACAGGCGTGAGCCACCACGCCCGGCACTGTGATATGTGATACTGGTTGCTGCTGGGTGTGAGTTTCCACGCTCAGTGTGGTATGTGGTTACCGAGGATCGAACCCAGGTCCTTGCGCTTGCAAGATAGGTGCCAGAACCACTGAGCTAACTCCCCGGCCCTTTCCTCTCCATTTTTGAAGCATATTTTACATGGAATTTGCATCTCCTTTAGGTGTACAGTTCTGTGAATTTTGGTAAATGTATACTGCAATGCAAATAGATTTTTTAAAATTGTTTCTTACAATTTATTACTGGCATGTGGATATGCAAATGCTTTTTGCATTGTTCTCTACTACCTATTCATCTTACTTAATTTGCTCATTAGTTCTAATAACTTGTACTCAAATTCTTTTGGATTTTTTTGAGACAGGGTCTTTGTATTTCAGACTGGCCCCGCACTCACTATGTAGCCCAGGCGAACCTCGAACTCACACAGTCCTGCCTCTGCCTTCCAAGTTCTGGGATTACAGGTGTGAGCCACCATCCCTAGCATTATAGCATATGGTTACCAGGGATCGAACTATGGACCTTGCACTTGCCAGGCATACACTGGAACCACTGAGCTAAATCCTCAGCCCCTTTTGGATTTTTTTTAATAGATAATTTTATCACCTGCAAATAATGACAGGTTTGTTTCTCCCCAGCCATATTTATACTTTTAGAAATTAATCTTACATTTTGGGTGGAAGAATCTTGCTGTGCTGGCTAGACCCTCCTGTGCAATACACAATAAAAGTGGTGTAGTGGAGGCATTCTTGTGTTTTTGTTAATCCCACAGAGAATAATATTCTAACACTCATTTAGTACTATTTGATTTGATTTTGTAGGTTGTATTAAGTTAAAGAGATTCCATTTTATTTCTGGTTTCTAGAGAGTACTTTCTTTCTGTCATGATTGAACACTGAATTTTATCAGACATTTTCTGTATTGAGATGATTTATGTGACTTCCTTTTATTTTACTAATGTGGTGAATTGCGTTAATTGTATGTTAGGGGCAGAATTTGGTGCTGGGGATCAAACTCAGGACCTCATACATACTAGGCAACCACTATGCCATTGAGCTATATCCCTACCCCCATTTTAAAAATCACTCTTACATTTTTATAATAATCCTAAATTGGCCATCCTTTAAATATACTGTTGGATTTTATTAAGGTTTTGTCTATGTTTATAAGTGAAATTGGACTTTATTTTTTTTTGGTTTCTATTTTTTGTCTTACTTTGTTTTTGCTTTTGCCACTTAATTTATTGTCTTCATGAAGTTAGGAGCCAGGCATGATGGCACACACGCATGAACTCTGGGAGACTGAGGCAGGAAGATCACAAGTTCAAGTCATGCCTGAGCAGCATTGTGACTTTGTATGACCCTATCTTAGAATTTATTTTTTTTTTAAAAGTAAGAAAGTGCTGGAAGCTGAGCTTGGTGGCTCGTGCCTGTAATCCCAACACTTGCGAGGCAGAGACAGGAGGATTGCTGCAAGTTCGAGGCCAGACTGGGCTACATAGTGAGTTCAGGGCCAGCCTGATCTACAAAGTGAGACCCTGTCTTAAAAAAATTTTTAAAAATACTTAAAAATTAAAAATGTGCTGGGGTTGTCCCTTAGGGAGAAGGTCCTGGATTCAGTCCTCATTATCCCCACACACGTGAACAAAAACTTTCTGTATTTTTGTAGGAGCTTAAGAAAAATTGGAGTTTTATTCACCCTAAATTGTTGATAAAACTTAACAGCTCTCTGCCTAGAGTTTTCTTTGTGTGATTATTTTAGTAATTGATAATTTAAAACAATTAAAGACTTATTTTCTTTCTTTTTTGTTTTTAGTCACTTTGGAACATTTTATAATTGTAAGAATTTGCCAGTATCATGTAAATTTTCAGGTACCAGCACATGGGCTGGGGTGTAGCTTATTGGTAGAACACGTACTCGCCCAGCAGCCTGGCTGTGATCTCCCCAGTACCTAAAAAAGTGATTTGCACAGCGTTTATTATATTTTGTCATTGTAGTGTGTTACATGTGTGTTTCATGTCCCATTTTTATTCTTACTCTCAAGTATTTACATTTTCTCTTTCTATCTCTTTGTCTGTCTCTTTCTCTCTTTCTTTCACTACTGGAATTTTTGAGAGGGCAGTTTTGGTTTTAATGATCATATATTAACTATATTACATGCTTTTTAAATTTCATGAATTTATGTCCTTTATAATGTCATTTTTAAAATAGCTTCTTTGGGTTTGTTTTGATTCTTTTTTTCTAACCTCTGTAAACATATGTTTAGCTTTCCTCCTTCCAGATTATTTTCCCCTAGAATGAGCACATAAGGCTATAAATGTTTTGAAGCTTTGCCTGGATAGTGTACAGGTTTTATTCAGTAAATTTGTTGTTGTCATTATTGTTATTTAGGGTTCAACTATGTGAATTACAAACTAAGAATTCTGTATTAAGCTTTCAAAAATGTAGAGGACAAGTAAAATATGAGTGGTAAATCTTAGCTGTTGTTGATATTCTTAACTCCATTTATTCATCAAATAATTACAGAGGACCTTGTTTTATGTAAGGTGCAAACGTTACTCTGGTATCTGCCTGTATGCAAACAGATTTGAGTTAGTGAATAAGCTAGTTTTTAAATTAAATTAATTTTTCAGCTGACATAAGAAATACAAAAATGTATGTATTGCTGGGATATCAGGTGATATTTTAGGTGGCTGGTTTTATCACTTTAGACTGTTCGGCACACAGGTCATCAGATTTTTAATGAAAGATTAATGCTGTTCATAGAGTTTTTTGATAGGTTCACCAACATTTCCTATTATTTATAGTCTCACAAAATAATCTTTTAGTACTAATTAAGTCTGACTCCTTAGGAGATATGTGTATGTCAGTAGCTATGAATACTGAACCACTGGAATCATGCTCTTCCTCTGAAAAACATGAAGGTATTATCTTTCCCTTGGAAGAGTACATGTTCTGAATCATTATTTGTCTTCAGCTTTTTCAAGTATAAGCAAATCACCCTCTAGTTTTACAAAAATATGGCACTTTCTTCTAGCAGTTACAAGAGTTTAACTGTCAGGACATTTGTATGAAATCTACAGTCTTAGATGCTTGAAAATCAGAAATCTGTTTATGGAAGCATGAGTCACATTGAAGAAAGTTCTTTTAAACTTTTAAGACTTTTATGACTTGGAATTAAAGGAATTATGACATTCCTTAATTCAAAATTAACTTTTATTTTGTACCAAGTAACTGAGACCACTTAAGTGCCTTCTTAAAGGTATAAAGATAGTTTCCTTGATGGAATCAACTCATTGAGCTTAAATATTTCTCAGTGATGTATCTGGGCACTGTTTTAGTCTAAATACTGGGAAGGTTGGGGATTTCTTCAGAGTTCCTAAGAATTTCTTGATTGGTTTCATGGTTTCCAACCAGTTTTGAGATTATACCATTGTATATAAAAAATCTGCTCATTTCAAAACTCTTGAGAAATACCATGTCACATACTTGTATTTGTCTTGCATATACAAAATAATTTTCTAATAGGGTATCTTCAGCTCATGGTCCATCTTTGTTATTGGCAACCTAGGAAACGCTTTTACTAAGATGACCAGGAATTCTTCTAGGAAAAGTGGTGGGCAGGGCATCTTGGCCGAGGACCGCAATAGGACCAGAACTGCTTTAAACTAGGGTGGCTGCCAGGAGCCCAGGGCTGCTGCAAGGAGCTCACCCTATATCGAAAGTTGTAGATAGCAAAGGTGGGGGGGAATGTTGAATTTTTCCATTTTAGAAAACAACTATATGCCTCATTAATGGGTGAACGTAAGAAGAGTGAAAGAGGCTAGCTAGAGAGGTTTTTATCATAGGCCAAGCGAAACACTGGGATGCTTTGAACTATCAGGGTGGCTATGGAGATGGAAGTTTGTAAACACATTATTTTGGTTTTTTTGGTTTTCTTTTTAGGTTTTTTTTGAGACAGGGTCTCGTTTTGTGGTTCAGGCTGGCCCTGAGCTCAGCCTCAAACTCACATCACAGCAATCCTCCTGCCTCTGCCTCCCGAGTGCTGGGATTACAAGCGTGAGCCACCATGCCCGGCACTGTGCTATGTGGTACTGGTTGCTGCTGGGTATGAGTCTCCACACCCAGTATTGTATGTGGTTACCAGGGATCAAACCCGGATCCTTGTGCTTGCAAGGCAGGCGCTGGAGCCCCTGAGCTAAATCCCCAGCCATGAAAACACATTTTTAAAATCTTATGTTTTACTATTTTTGCATGCTAACAGATAAAATTAAAATCCCAGTATAAATTTGTTTCAGTACTGGCATAGAATAGGGATTTATGTTGATCCTCACAAATTTGAGATGCAGGGGCTTTTCCCTCAACTAATAGGGATTGAACCTGAGGTTTTCACACAGACCCTCCCTCACTCCCTCCCTTCCCCCACCATCTCTCTCACTTCAGCTTTTGAGATGGTCTCGCTAAATCACCATGCTGCCCCTGTTGGGTTCAGTGATCCTTGTGCCTCAGGTTCTCAGAGCGCTGGGACTACAGGTGTGCACCACCATACCAAGCATCAAGTGTTGCCTATGTTCTTTGTAGAAACCCAGTACTCTGGAACTTTAGCTTAGCCCTCACAGCACCCCCTATGTGTAAACATCATTACCCCATTTAATAAAGCAAGAAGTATCAATCAAATTGAATGGCATGGCTCAAGATCACCCTGAGAGCAAAGGGCTATCCTCAGAGCTTCTATTGTACTCTTTCCTAATATGCAAAAGCACTGGGAAATTGTTACTACAGAATCATAACAGCAGTGGAAGTGTTGTTTGGACCAGCCAAGATTCAAAATCAAGAGAGAACTTTTCAGAACTGAAGCTTTACTGAATAGTAGAAGGGCAGCTGTAGGACATGGCAAAAGGACAGCCAGATTAAAAATCAAGAGACTTGCTGGGCATCTTGGCTCACACCTGTTATTTTAGCACCTGGGACGCAGAGGCAGGAGGATTGCCACAAGTTCAGGGCTAGCCTGGGCTACTTAGTGAATTCAGAACCAACTTAGAACGGCAAAGTAAGACCCTCTCACAATTTTAGGATCTGGAATTAACTTTTAGGATCTAATAAAATAGTTTAGCATTATGTCTATCGTATAACTTAATCCAAAGTGAGACCCTATCTCAAAATAAATAAGTAAGTAAGTAAATAAATAAATATCAAGAGACCTTAGTTCACTTTTCTGGAAGTTGTTGGTAATAAAACTTTCTTAACTCTCTTATTTAATGAATTTGTTTAAGGGTAACATGTATAAAAATGCTCTAAGAGGGTAAGTGCTATAAATAACTAAATGTTTAAAGTCTTTTCCTCCGAATAAAAGAAGTCATATTGCAAAAACAGACTCCACAAAAGCTGACGCTTGGTCTTGTTTCTTCACTGAACTCCCAGGGCCTGAAATAGTAGCTAGTGGATGTGAGGCATGTAAAATAAATTGAATGAATGAGTAACACTAGACATGACTGTTAAATTTTTACAAATTTTTATTAGTACATGTTTGCAGGACACAGTGATCACATTCCTAGTGGGGAGTTGGTGCATGCGTCCCGCCCCCCCTTCTATCTCTTCAGGCACCTAACTCCTCCCCCTCTTAATGTTTTGGTTTTTTCTTTTCTGTTTGAGAAAGTCGTACAAGTTATGTCCCTATTGTTTCCTAAAGCGTCCACTAGATGTCAGACATAATTCCTTGTTTTCTTTAAGAGGAGTTGAAACTATTAAGAAAACAAGATTTTTCAAAGAAATCTCAAGACCCCTGCTGAAAACAAAACCAGTTCACTTACCAGCACTCTAACATTTTTTTTACTTCTAAGTCTCTAAGAAAGGTAGTTTCTTCTTTGGGCCAAAACATTTTTTATACAACATCTAGTTCTTGATGTCTCTGATAGACTCTCTGCTATTCTAATTCGAACAATTTCCTATTACTTAAGATCTAATTATCTAACACAATCCTTCGGCCTGATTTCTTTAGACTTTAACCTCTTTTAGAAGTTAGTCACTGTTGCATTTCAGTTTGTTGTTATTTACTCTTGAGAGAAAGCAAGACTTGCTGGTGTTAGCTAAGCATCTATATCTTAAACTTCAGCAAGAAAGAGGACAACTCTGCTGTCACTCTCACCCGGGGCTTACGGTCACTTGGGAGGGGCAGCCAGACCCTGCAGCTACGGCAGCTGTCACCTGTTTTTGTTCGGCTCATGAGCTGAGAATAAATTTATATGTTTAAATGGGTGATGATAAATAAAAAGTATTTTGTGAAGTGAAAATTATATTAAATTTAAATGTCACTGTCCACAAATAAAGTGTGTTTTTGGGTTTGGTTCTTGTTGTTGAGACAGGGTCTCACTTTGTAGTTCAGGCTGGCCCTATGTAGCCCAGTGAGCCTCAAACTCAAAGCAGTCCTCCTGCCTCTGCCTCCCGAGTGCTGGGATTACAGGTCTGGACCACCACGCCTGGCACTGTGGTATGGGGTTCCGATTGCTGATGGGCGCAAGTCACCATGCCCAGCATTGTTGTATATGGTTACCGGGGATCGAACCCTGGCCCTTGTGCTTGCAAGGCAGGCACCGGAACCACTGAGCTAAATCCCTGGCCCCATGAATAAAGTTGGATTAGGCCACAGCCATGCTTGTTCGTTCATGTCATATGTATGCTGCTTTAGGCCGCGGTGCCGGAATTGAATTGCTGTGACTGATCTCATGATCCTCAAGGCCGAAATATTTACTGTCTGGCCTTTGACTGAAAAAGTTTTCAACCTCTTGTTTTAAAGAAGAGTTAATAAAAACTGTAAACTTAGAGTACTTTGTGCTCTCTGATACTCTTTTTTTCCCCTGATGCTCATTGTGTCTGGTGTGGTGATCCAGGTTATTTTGAGATAGAGTGAAAACTTCTGTTGAAGTCCTCCCATAAGGCTTGCTGCCTGGAACCCGAATGCCTCGTGGGGACGCCTGCCTTTGCTTCTGCCCCGAGCCACAGCAGATTTCAGTGGCCAAGCCAATTATTTTTCACTGTACTTTGCATTGAAACAGAGTTAACATAAAAAATCTCCATCGTTTAAATTAGAGTGCAATTATAAGAGTAAAGCAAAGACAATGTAGTTATTATTTGTCCTCTTACTGCGGTTCAGCCATGTTGTAGCCCATGATAGAATTTCTTTCCTTTTTAAGGCTAAATAATACTCCGTTATGTTAGAGACATTTTTCTTACTCATCCCTCTGCCAGTGGACTATGTTGCTTCTCTCTTTGGTTTTTTGAGACAACGTCTTGCTGTGTAATCGATGCTGCCTTTGAATTTGCTATGTAACTCAGCTGGTGTTAGGGTTGTGATCCATCTACCTTCACTTCCCAAGGGCTGGCATTATAGGGGTGTGCTGCTGGGCCTAACCGTATTGTTTGTGTCCCTTGATAGTTATGAAAAATGCTGCTCTGAACATGGGTGTGCAGTTATCTCTTTAAGAGTCTGCTTTTAATTCTTCTGGATATTTTGCTGAGAAATAGTATTGCAGGATTATATGGTAGTTATATGTTTAATTTTCTGAGGAGCCTCCATACTATTTTCTACAAAAGTTGCCTCATTTCACAATTCCGCCAATGCAATATACAAAGATTTCATTTTCTTCATAGCCTTATGAACACTTATTTTATGCTGTTTTGTTTTATATGTATAGTAGCAATATAGTTGATCTGAAGTAATATCTCATTGTGGTTTTGACTTGTCTTTTCTTTATTGACAATTCTATTGAGGTTTATGTACTATAAAACTCAGCCACTGTTGACAGTTAAATTAAATTTGTACAGTTTTGTGACCATCTAGTTGTAGAACATTTCCATCATTCAGAAATGTTCCCTATGTGTAGTCAGTCCCAGCTCCCACCACTAGGTCTCCGAGAACTCCAGTGTGTGCTGGCTCCCCCTTACCACGGGGAATGAAAGTGTCCTGAGGCCCTGTGTACAGTCGAGGAAGGGGTCTGTGTACAGTCGAGGAAGGGGTCCATGTGCCTTTTTTGTTTCGTGGGTTTCCAGTTGTCCTAACAACATTTGTTGAAAGCCTATCTTTTGCTCCTGGATTGCCTTGACACCATTGTAAAAATTGACTATAAATGTGGTTTTATTTCTGGACTCTCACTTCTCCTACTCTGCCCTCAATGTGTATCTGTCTTCAAGCCAGCACCACGTCGTCTTGATTACTATAATTTAATGGTAGGTTTTAAAACTGGGTAGTATAAGTTTCCTTCTTTGTCAAAATGGTATTAATTTGGTTCTTTGCATTCCTATGCACATTTTAGGCTCTTCTTGTCAATTTTCATAAAAAGTTTGCTGGGGGGCCGGGGAGTTAGCTCAGTGGTTCCGGCGCCGGTCTTGCAAGCGCAAGGGCCCGGGTTCGACTCCCCGGTAACCACATAACAATACTGGGTGTGGAGACCCACACCCAGCAGCAACCAGTACCACATACCACAGTGCCGGGTGTGGTGGCTCACGCCTGTAATCCCAGCACTCGGGAGGCAGAGGCAGGAGGATTGTGATGTGAGTTGGAGGCTGAGTTTAGGGCCAGCCTGAACCACAAAGCGAGACCCTGTCTCAAAAAACCTTAAAAAAAAAAAAAAAAGTTTGCTGGGATTTTGACAGGGCTTCTACTAAATCTGCTTTAAATTCTCTTTCTTCTTCCTCCTTATGCCGTACTCACCTTTTCCTTCATTCTCTGGTTTTTAAAATTATTATTATTTGCTTTTGTGTTTGCATTTGAGTAACTGATCCTGTCTAGGACACGGTCATGTTTAACTAACCCTTCACTGTGGCCACAACCAGGATATAATCCTTACAGTTCAATCCACTTTTTAAAAGTTCAGTTTTATGCCCAGCTTCAAAGTTAAAAACGCTAATGAAAATGTCCTTCTGAAAGTTTTTGAAGGCAATCCCCCTTTTGTTTGAACTTAAAGTACAAGTCAGCTGTTTCTAAAAGATTTTAGATTTATGTAAAAGGAATCAACTTTTAGGATCTAATGAACTAGTTTAACATTGTGTCTGTCCTATAACCTAATCCAGTTCATCCTTTTGTTTTGTCTGTTCATTCTGACCATTACATTTATGATCACAGCTAAAAGTGTTTGCACGCCTATAATCCTAGCACTAGGGAGGCTGAGGCAGGAGGATCACTGTGAATTTGGGGCCAGCCTAGAATACAGAATGAGTTTAAGGCTGGGCTGAACTACAGAGCAAGACTTTGTCTCAAAAAAAAAAAAAAAATTAAATTAAAATTTTAAAAAGCCAGCTAAAAGTTTTTTACTGTGATGTACAAGACCCCATGAGCTGGCTGCTGACAACCTTCCTATTTCCCACCCTTGTTTTCACTGGAATGCTCCTTATCCTGTTTGTGGCTTATTTCTTTACATCACTCAGATCTCTCTCTTTTCAGAGAGACTTTCTGTGATTATGATCCACAGTATGGACATCAGGGCTGGGGATGTGTTTCAGTGATAGAGCACTTGCCTTGAATGTTTGATCCCACTACTGTGACTAAATGAATAAATAAACTAGCACTGTCAGTTACTGTGTCCTCTTACCTTTCTTCAATTTTTTCATGAAGCTTATGGTTATAAAACATTGTTTTATTCAGTTTTATATGTTTACAATCTGTAACCTGCTAGATTATAAGCCCCTGGAATACAAGGGCTTTATTTATTTTGTTTTAATAGTAAACTTGAAGTAATTTTTTTCTTTTTTTTTTTGAGACAAGGTCTTCACTTTCTAGTTCAGGTTGTCCCTGAGCTCACTATGTAGCCTGAGCTAACAGTCCCCAAGTGCTGGGATTACAGGTGTGAGCCACCATACCTGGCACTGTGTATGTGGTTACCGAGAATTGAACCCAGGACCTTGTGCTTGAAAGGCAGGCACCAGAACCACTGAGCTAAATCCCCGGCCCTTAAGTATATACTTTTTTTTCTTCCTTCATTTTTTTTTTTGTTTTTATATTTATTTATTTATTTTGAGACAGGGTCTCACTTTTGTAGTTCAGGCTGGCCCTGAGCTCACTGTGTAGCTCAGATAGCTTTGAACTCAGAACAGTCATCTTGTCTCTGCCTACCAAATGTTAGGATTACAGGCATGAGCCACTATGCCTGGTGTTGTGTTATGTGATTACCAAGGATAGAACTCGGGACCTTGTGCTGTCAAGGCAGGCGCCGAACTGAGCTATATCCCTGGCCCTTAAGTAAATATTTTTGAGGCACTGAAGATTTAGCTGCGGTGCTGTGCCTGCCTGGTAGGCATAAAGTCCTGAGTTCGATTCCTGGTGCTGCAAACTTAAATAAAAGGGGGAGAGAAGGAAAAACTATACATATATGTCAATCTGTTCATTACCAGATTGGTAGTGTTGACACTCAGGAAACTCTAGCGCTGCTGCAGAATTGTTGTCAGTGTGTCAGGAGAAGGCAGGCTTTTCCCTGTATTTCTACAGTGTTGAAGGCAATAATGCAAATATTTGGGTTAGAAACAATGGTCTTCCAGGTCATTATGATTATTTGTTAAATTCTTGAAAAATAATCATACTTAACACTGGAGAGATGCTTTCTTTGAGTTTTTTTTCCCCCTTGTATCCAAACCTTAGGTGTTGTAAAGTAATTTCACAGAGACAATTTCACAATTTTTCAGAGAAATTTCACAATTTCATTGAGCCTCAGAATCATATTTCAGTGAGTCACATGTTCTGGGTTTTGTTTATTTGTTTTTGAAGTGGGGTCTTGCTTTGTTATCCAGGCCAATCTTAATCTCCCAGCTCAAGTGATCCCTCAGCAGCCTCCGAGATTGCTGAGACTACAGACTGGCCACCACATCTGGCTTTGAGAGGAATTTCTAAATGAGATTTGTACAGTGGCTTCAGCTGGAATAGTCTGAATATTTCTTAGCTCCTCTGCAAGTCTTCATAGTGTCCACTTTTGACTTGTGCCTGAGTTTAGAACCTACCATACTGGCCCCTTTTCATTCCTCTTTACCTCTAGTAGGTATATATTTCTAACAAATTAAGCATCTGCAACTACTTTCATAATATTATTTTCCCATTTAAATACCCACAGAATTCCACACATTATAAGATAAGGAAGCTCTCCTCATGGTGGAATTCAAGGCCATTTGTAATTGGGACACACTGCTTCTTGTATCTTACCTTCTGTTTTAAAATTTATGTGGTTCAAACCCTCTGTTTTGGCTGGACTTTTTGTGCCTACCCTTTAGAACTTATGTATTCAGGAGGTCCTAGCACAACTACCCTCTTTCCTTGCCCTCTTCAGATATCTACCTGTTTCGTACATTTATGAGTCCAGCTTGAATTTTGCTCCATTCGTGAAACCTTGCTTGGGTCCTAGAAGCAGCTAACTCATATGCATCTTTTCTTTTCATCCCCAGATTTCTTTAATTCTTGTTGCTTTTTGTCATCAGGCACTCAATGAAATGCTTTCTCCTTCTTTGTGTATTTCTTGACTATGCACTAAATGTGAACTTCTAGGAGATTTTAAACATCTGCTTTACACCGACAGCTACTTCAGGGCTGTGTTTACACAGTTCTCAGCCTGGGGAAGCACCACTGTTTGTGGGACTAAACTTTGTTGGCTTGTGCTTCTGGACTATGGGACAAAATTGTAAATTCTAGTTGAATTGGATTAAATTTGATGACTTTCCTATAGTCCCTCTCTTCAGGGCCACATGATGGGACTTGCTTTGTGTATTTGACATGACTTTGCAGATCTCACTGAAGCTTTGGAAGCAACCAAAGAGGATACTCAAATTGTAAAAGTCTATTTTTTATGAGCTTTTGGAGAGACACTTTCTTTTAAAGTGCTCACATAATCCTGAAGGTCAACATAAGAAGTAATAAAAGCATCTTCTCCTTTGGTATAAAGTGGCTTTTTTGTCTTTTTTCATTTGAATAATATTAATGGAATTTTAAAGGATAAAATTAGAAGTATTGGCTCCAAACATGAATTTAAAGAAACATTCTGTTAAATTATATTGAATAATTGTCCTCCTTGGTTTTTCACTTCTTTTTTAACCAGAATTCTATCTTAGAATTTAAGGAGCTTGTGTTTAATTTTCCATAAATCTAATTATTTTTTCTTATCTCCTGTGGTTTTTTTTTTTTTTTGAGACAGGGTCTCACTTTGTGGTTCAGGCTGGCCCTGAGCTCAGCCTCCAACTCACATCACAGCAATCCTCCTGAGTGCTAGGATTACAGGTGTGAGCCACCATCCCCGGCACTGTGGTATGTGGTACTGGTTGCTGCTGGGCATGAGTCTCCATGCACAGTATTGTATGTGGTTACGGGGGAATCAAACCCAGGCCCTTGCACTTGCAAGACAGGCGCTGGAACCACTGAGCTAACTCTCTGGCCCAATTGATGCTGTTTTTTTAGTTCATTTCTATTGAAAGCTTAACAAATCTAAAGCTGATATAATATGGAAAAGTAAAGAAGTACTCTAAAAATTGAACCAGCATGAATTTAGGAAATAAAACCAATTTATAATAATATTAAATTTATTTTTTACATTAATGAAGTAGGATAAATACAAATCAATGATATGGCTATACAAAAGAATACATATTAACTTAAAAAAAGAATACATATTAAGTGCCCTGCATGTTTTATTTCCACTTAGATTTAGGGCATTAATATGTACTGTTTATCTAGTCAGGAGAACAGTCTGATTGAGAAGTAACCGCCTCAGATTTCCTCTCACATTGGCCAGGTTGTTGTTGTTTGTATGTTTATATTTCTGACTCTCTGGGAAATTCATCATTTAGACCGTGCCATAGTAATTACAAAGACCTAAAAGACACTTTCCTAACCACAAACCCATTATCACATAGGTTGGAAACCAAAATTCATGCCATAATGTTAGCCAAAAAAATCCTAGCCTAAAAAATCGAATTTAGAGCTATATTTTTTGGGTAGTGCTCCCAGAAGCCAGCCAGAGACATACATCTTCTATGAAGAAAAGCTTAAAAACCCAGGCCTCAAATAATCTCCACAAAGTTTCAAGGAATTCAAGCTCCCTTAAAACAGAAAAAATAGGCCGGTACAAGTGACAGTTAAGAGAAACAATAAAGTCCCACAAAGAGTTTGAATTATCAACTACAGAATATTTGTATCTTTTTTTTTTTTTTAGTTTTTCAGACGGTCTCACTTTGTAGTTCGGGCTGGTATTAAACTGAGCCTCAAACTCAGTGATCCTCCTGGCCCCGGTACTGTGGTATGTGATACTGATTGCTGGTGGGTGTGACTCACCATGCCCAGCATTGTTGTACGTGGTTACCTTGTGCTTGCAAGGCAGGCACCAGGAACCACTGAGCTAAATACCCAGCCCCTTTTTCCTTTTTCTTTTCTTTTTTTTTTTAATATATGTACCATTTTTCTAAAATATAGTAGGAGTATATTTAAAATGTATTTTGAGGAAACAAGGACAAGTTATCAAAACATTGAATAGGAGTTAAATCAAACCTCTAGGAAATTGGAATAAATGGAAACCTCAATAGGATAGAGAATCAACAGGAAAACTGAAAATCACAGGAAAATTGAAACACAGCAAGGAGAAGAGAACAAGCAATCTACATTGCCAAGAATATTACAAGTAAGTAATATAAAAATGAATACCAGTAAAGATACAGGGAAAAAGGAATCCTTCTGCCCTGCTGCTAGAAATGTAAATTAGTACAACCTATGGAAATCAATTCCTCACAAAACTAAAAATAGAGTTACCATGTGGCATAGCTAACTTCTTCATGTATCCCTGAGGGGTATAGCGTACTATTGGAATACCTGCATTCCTATGTTTATTGTAGCTTAATTCACAATAGCCAACATATGAAACTAGCCTAGGGACCCATCAGTAGATGAATGGAGCCAAAAAATGCGCTATTGGGCTGGGGATGTAGCTCAGTGGTGCCGTGTCTGCCTGTCAAGTGAAAGGTCCTGAGAGCAATCCGCAGTACCTGACACACACAAGTGGTATATATGCTCAATGGAGTGCTGTTCAGCCATGAAAAAGAACAAAATTATGTTATTTGCGATAAAATGGATGGAACTGGAGAATATGTTGAGTGAAATAAGCCAGATTCAGAAAGACAACTATCACATTTTCCCTAATGTGGAATCTTTTTTTTTTTTTTTTTTTTTTTTGAGACAGGTGCTCACCTTTGTAGTTCCGGCTCGCCCTGACCTCAGCCTTGAACTCACAGCAATCCTCCTACCTCTGCCTCCCAGATGCTGGGGTTCCAGGCATGAGCCACCACGCCCTACTCTGTGATATGTGGTTCTGATTGCTGGTGGGCGTAATTCTCCACACCCAGCATTGTTGTATATGGTTACCAGGGATCGAACCCAGGCCCTTGCACTTCCAAGGCAGGCGCTGGAACCACTGAGCTAAATCCCTGGCCCCCTAATGTGGAATTTTAAAAAGAGAACATGAAAATAGAAGGGAGATTATTACTAGATATGGGGAAGGGAGGAAAGGAAGGGAAGTAAGTATAAGGCAGAGTAATGGGGGATGGATATGATCAAAATATATAAACAAAATAAAATAAATCAAATGTGAGGCAAAAAGTAATGATTGTAGCTTTGCAGTTCTAAGTTGATACCAGATATCAACAAATCCCAATTAAGAATATATACAAAAATCCAGACACATGGTAAAACTGTAGAATAGAGCCAAAAAAACAGTACAAACATATACAAGAGAGATTGCTTATATAGAAATGACATCTTCCTAGAAAATTGACTTCTCAACAGCAACATTAAAAGCCAGAAGATAATTGAATATTACTTTTTAAAAGCTGAAGAAATGGGGCCAGGATTTAGCTCAGTGGTTCCAGCATCTACCTGGTAAACGCAAGGCCCTGAATTTGATTTCTGGTAACTACATACCACAATGCTGGATGTGGTGGTTCATGCCTGTAATCCTAGCACTCAGCAGGCAGAGGCAGGAGGACTGCTGTGAGTTGAGGTCAACTTCGGTTACATAGTAAGTTCAGGGCCAGTATGAACTGCAAAGCAAGACCCTGTCTCAAAAAAAACCCCAAAAAACAAAACAAAAAACCTGAAGAAATTACTGTAACCCTAAAATTATATCCCTGATGAAAATTATCCTCTAAGAAAGACAGGAAGACAAATACATTTGCAATATGAAAAGACTCCAAGTAGAGATTTCTACACAGTATACTTGAAAGGGGAGGAAGATGATTTTAGACATTTGACAAAACTCAATTTATTCATAATATCTGTTCCAAAAATGCCCAGAAATCTAAGAGAGGGAAATTTCCTCACTCAACCTAAAAATGCACATCTGTGAATGTTATACAGTTATGCTGAAAGCAAAAGACTGAAATTGGAAATAAGATCTGGATATCTGTTCTCTACATTTTACTAGAAATCCTAGTTAGTGTAGCATAGCAAGAAAAATAAAGGCACATAGATTGGAAATTGTCTTTAGGCATAGATGATATGATCATTTACCTATAAAGTGCTAAGGCATCTACTAAACAACTCTTAGAACTAAAAAATGAAGTTATCAATATTGAAGAATATAGGTCAATACACACAAAAAATTCAGTGGTATTTCTGTATGTTAGTAACATTTACAAAATGAAATTTTAGAAATCAGTAGCACAGTAGCATAGCAAAGATAACATAGGAAGAAATGTAATGAAACAGATGTATCACCTTAATATGTGAAACTGTAAATCATTGCTGAGTAATTTTTATTTTTGAGATAGTGTCTCACTTTGTAGTTCAGGCTGACCCTGAGTTCATTATGAGGCCCAGGTAAGCCTCCAACTCACAGCAATCCTCCTGCCTCTGCCTACTGAGTGCTGGGATTACAGGCATGAGCCACTATGCCCAGCACTGTGGTATATGGTACTGATTGCTGGTGGACATGAGTCATTACACCCGACATTGTTCTGTGTGGTTACTGGGGATCAAACTCGGGACTTGCTAGGCAGTCGCTGGAACCACTGAGCTAAATCTCCAGCCTAGAATTTTTTTTTTTTTAGGTTTTTGGAGACAGGGTCTCGCTTTGTGGTTCAGGCTGGCCCTCAGCTCAGCCTCAAACTCACATCACAATCCTCCTGCCTCTGCCTCCCGAGTGCTGGGATTACAGGCGTGAGCCATCACGCCCGGCACTGTGGTATGTGGTACTGGTTGCTGCTGGGTGTGGGTCTCCACACCCAGTATTGTTATGTGGTTACCGGGGAATTGAACCCGGGTCCTTGCGCTTGCGAGACAGGCGCCAGAACCACTGAGCTAACTCCCCGGCCCCCCAGCCTAGAATTTTAAGAGACAGAAATAAGAGTATTGACTGTGTTCCAGGCCAAAGATATACCTAGCATATTTGACATTCAGAATCAATCATATTCAACAGCTTTCTATTTTATATGTCAAAATAATTTTTGGTGATTGTCATGAAATGAAATAACTCCTCATGCTTGCTTTTATCTGTACCATTTTCTTTCTACTTTCCTTAGAATTTTCTAAGAAATTCAGCAACTATTTATTTTGCCCTTAATACATTCCAGGTACCATTCGGAGAAAAAACCGACCAAAAAATCTTTCATGGAACTTA
>PVIR01014821.1:0-39494 GCA_004026965.1 Petromus typicus
ACTTCTTTTTTAATTATGATTTGGACAGCTCAAACATTTTCAAAGCTTCTCCACGAGTGGAAAGAGACAGTCTACTTACAAATGCACAGGACTATGAGGAAAAGGAGGTATGTGACCAGTTCCCGCAGAACACTCTTAAGGTATTTCTCTCGGTTAGTGCTGCTTTCTTCCATGAGTCTTGTTCCCCAGAGACCTTTAAAATATAATGGGAAAAGAAGATGTGATTGTATTTAAGAATGCTCATGAGTAGCAAAAGAGAAAAACCATGACTATATATCAAGATATACACTCTAGCAAACTCTAAGTGCAACTGAGAAACTGGCACAGCGGAAGTACTTTCTGTTTCAGAATGCACTGGGCAAAATGCACAAAACACATGCAAAGATCCAGTCAGTTTCTCAGCTCCCAAGAACGGTAGTCTTAGTGAAAATGCAGGAGGGCAGGAAATGAGCAGAACTTAAAAGAGGGGAGTAAGCCAACGTGTGCCACACTTGGCCCTTTTCCACGTGTGAGCAATGACACGACCTGTCGTCCTGCTATGAGACCCAGTTAAGGAGGTGACCTGACTACACTGCGGATGGCCTCAGAAGCCACCTCGTGCAACATGGCCTTTTGCAAACATCCATCAAGCTCCTCTCACACTGGCTGCAGAGCTGCTCTGTGCTTATCTTTGTCCTATCAGGAACTCAACAGAGGCTGCCCACACTAAAGTGATCTGTAAAATTCCAATTAACATATACTTTTTAAATCAAAAGAAACAACCTATTCAGCTTCTCTCTCTCAGTGGAAAGAATAAGGTCACAGCCATGTTGTATGTTTTACCAGATGGAAAAATGTTGGGCTGGCTGAGTGAGGATGACATAACCCTGCGTGAGTCTCCTGAAGAGAGTTCCAGCTGTGAACTCAGCCAGCAGGCAGACACAGTGGCCATCCACGCCCCTGTTCATAAACTGCGGTCAAGTCACATTGCCGTTTCTTTGGAAGAATCTTAATGTTTTCCAGAAAGACAAACTTCTCCATCCTGTCAGTGAGATTAGCTTGGCTGCTGATGGAAACCATCCTGGGCCGTGATGCCTTATGGCGTTACTCTATAGACCTCAGGCCTTTGAGAACTGAAGCTCACACAGCACTTAAGCTATCATCTTGCCAAAGACAGAAAACAGAAGAGGGTCTTTCGTTCAAAAGAAAGGATTCCATCACCAGTGTGCAAGCATTTTAGGTCTTACGATAATGTCTCAGTTCTACTCCTAAATTTGAGTATTTCATTTCCTTCTTTCTCCCAAATTTCCTTTAGGAAAATCAGCTTCTGAATTCAAAGGAACTGTTTTACGCATCATAGATTTTCACTATGCTGGAAGTGAGCATCACTTATGATCGGGTTTTGCTGGCAGGATCTGAAAGTTGTCAGGGAGTGACTCATGTAGGAGAAATGCAGTGAACAGAAATTTCTTCCTTGAAACTCTATCATCCTGAAGAATTAATACAAACATAGATGACATGGAAAATTACAACTCTGAATAAGCCAGATGCAGCCAAGGGTTAGGCTCAGTAGCCTTGGACACGACCGCACCATTTCTTGGGATGGACTTCTTCTGGAGAACAGGGCTAACATGCACAAGGAAGCAGAGACTGCTGGTCTCTACCATCAGGAAGCATTGCTTCTGTGTCCCTCTTGTGCATAGGTCTGGACAGCCAGGCACTAAGGAACAGGTACAATGGTTAACATCCATAAATGATACTGCTTGGCCTTTACATAGAAAAAGCAAACTTCTATTGAGCTAAACTTACAATGGCATATGACAACCTAATTCTTGCTCCAGAATGAGACATTTCAAATAAAAAGAAACAAGTCCTCTTATTTATAATTTAATATATTACTGTGAATTTTATTTTTCTAAATTATTCAATCTACCTCATGTATTTATTGCTTTCACAGTTTTCATGTCAATTTTTCATTGAGTGTATAAGAAGGGTTTATTTTAAAACAGAGACTTATTTCTTGTATTCAGATACAGATTCTGATGGCTTTTCTCCAAACAGAAAAATACTGCCCTATTATTAACTGGCTAACTAGTTCCCATTTTAACATAGATGGTGGGTAAGGATGGAACTCAGATCCAAAATAGTACCATTCTTCAAAATCAGTTGATACTGTTTCTCCTAACTGTCCCAGCACGGTGGGAGCACCTTCCACGTGGCACGGTCAGTTGCCTTTCCACATATTCAGGACATACAGTGCTTCTAGCCATTCAGAAAAATGTGGATGAAGGGTGCACCAGACAACTCTCCAACTTCCTTATGTTTAAAAAGGTACTTAGCTTATGCTGGACCCCAGGTCAAAGCATACTGTCTGAATGGTGTCTTCCTCTGCACAAGGCTATTTCTTCAATGTGAATATCCGGGTATCTGGAATGGGCAAACCCAAACACAAGATGTTTTGAAGACAAATAGTTAGCTTTGAAAAAAGTGGCTCTTTCCTTGTTTTATTCAAATGTTACAGTTACAGCGTATTGGAGGGGAGCCTTATTTTTGACATGTCAGCTTGAGAAGAATGGTCCAACACCATTTAGCTGAGCGTGGGCTGCAGGGGATTTTCCTTCTCAGGAAAATCTTCCAGAGTGAGTTGTGGCAGATGGATGCCTCCACTGGAGGTCACAGACTCAGAGGGTTTCTTCTTAGGTTCTGAAGGCTGCAGGATACACGATCACCTACAGCTCAGTCCATCGGTCACATCCTTCTCCTGGGACTTTAATCTTGAGCTAACAGCAGATGGCTGAGGAAATAATTGTGTCCGCAGAGTTGACAATGAATGATCCTTTTGGTGACAGCATCACGGGACTAACTGCCCTGGCACCATCTGCAGTCCTTACCTGAAGTTGCCTCCAGCAGTACAACTTCCCAAAGTCACTGTGAGCCTGCCGAGCATGCCCCAGCATCCTGGACAAACACTGTTCGACTTTGCTAACACAGACAGGATTTCTGTCTGAAATAATGGAAGAGGTCCAGAAATAAACAATAAAATTACTGTATTCACTGTGCTATGAATATACTTATGCCACTGAATCATACACTAAACAGTTTCAAACAGTAAATTGTGTATCAGGAAAATTTCACTACAGTTTTAAAAAAAGAGAATAGCAGGCTTTCCCATTCTTTAGATTAATGAGAAATTTGGGTGCATGAATTAAGTTGATAAGATTTATGCTGAATGTCCTCATAGATGAACATTTATAAGGTAAAACCATAGAACAAAGTTAGCTTTGGACACTGCAGGTAGTGAGCTGAGTAAGGACATCTTTGGGCTCAAATACCCGGAGTTCAATCTCGACTGCATTTCAGAGCCGGGGCCCTGGGAGAGTCGTTTAAGCCCTAAAAGCTTCCCTATTCAGTGCATAGTGATGACACCAGTTCACACAGCTCAAGTTGGTCTTGAGTATAAAATAAAACCACAATCATAATGAAGACTTCACCTGTGTCTGCTGCATGGAAAGCAGCAAATCATTATTTGACTTAACAACCTATTGCAAGGTTACTCAAGCTCTGTACTCTTGTAGATTTGGAACAGGACACAGAGATCTCCCAGCAAAAACCAAAACATGCTCAGACAATGTCATGGCCCCTGAGAAACGAACTGCTCCCCAGCCCTGGTTGAAAGCTTCTAGTTTAGGAAAGCACTCAGCTAGTGATGAAATCAAACTGAACCCTAAAGCCTCAAGACTAAATTAGTGAGTTATGGCAGAAGCACTATCAAGAACTGCAACCAAGAATGGTGGGTTGGATGCCCAAGTTCACTTCTTTTCACAAGTCTCAGTGACCTTTCCTCCTCTTTAGACATCAAAAAAGAAGAAAGGAAAAATGTAAGAAACTCGCAAGATCAAATGGTGAATTAGTCTGTGTTGAAGGTCATCTATCAGAAACAAACAGCACACACACTTATTTCAACATCCTGGCCTGACTATTTCAGGAAAAAATAGGCCTACTATTTCTCTAGAGCCCCCTTAAAGGAACAGAGACTGCTAACTGGCTGTCCAAATCCTGGCTCCCCATCTGGATGCATGACTGCAGTGCACTGTCAAGACTTCCTTGCAGGTGTCCTGAGCCAAGAACTGAGAACTTTGGCCACCAGATCATGAGCAGAAGGGATGGAGCCATTTTCAGGATGGGGAAATAGTCAAGACCAGAACAAGACAAGCTTCCTTCACCTTCCTCTCATGAGAACTAGGGAGTTCAGCTTTGACCTTGCACACGACAGGGCCCTGGGGAAAGCCATGCGAGCAAAGAAGCTGATGTTCCCTAATAAAAGCACAAGCTGGAGAGGTGCTACTGCTCCAGGATACCCTCCTTAAGAGTTAGTGTGCAATTAACCTCCTGCCTTTCTGAGCACTGGATGGGAGGAAGGTGTTTGTCTTGTGGCCTGGCCCATACCGACCAAACGCAAGTAGTACAAGTCAAGAATCCCTAATCCACACATCTGAAATCAAAGCACTCCAAGATCTGGATCTTTGTGTGCACCAGCATGATCCCTCCAATAGAAAATTCTACACCTGACCTCACGTTGATAGGGTGCAGTAACAATGCAGGGACACTCAAAACAGTGTATAAAAAATACCTTTAGGCCCATGGCAGTGAACATATGGCGCGCAGAGCCCTCTGTCGGCACACAAGCGAGTGTATGAGTTATTTTTTCTCACCTACCACCTCAGTGCTCATGTGCAACTGCAGCACTGGCACTGAGATGAATGTGTGGGTCTGGGGTGCAGTTTGGGCGCCTGATCTGAGACGTTTGGCATTACTGCCTGGGTGCTGAGTATCAGGTGCATGTGAAACAAATGAGTTTACTGATTCAACTTGGGTCCCGTCCTCAATATAACTCACTGTACATGCAAATATTCCAAAATCTGGAGAAAAAAACCCCACAGAATCTAAAGTGCTTTACGGACTACACATTTTGGCTAAGGGATAATTAACCTATATTGTGTGAATTCTCTAGGACCAGCAACTGAAGCAACAATGACAAAAAATTCAAGCATCCACATTTAAAACATGCAGAAACTGACTTTTGTAGGGTGACATAATAGCAAAAATGTTCAACTTTGGACAGTCGGACAATCTGATAAACAAACTGCTGAAATTTACTTTTTTCTTTTGAGTCAGGGTCTTGCTTTGTAGTTCAGGCTGGCTTCGAACTCATAGCAATCCTCCTGCCTTAGCATCCTCAGTGCTGGGATTACAAGCGTGTGTCAGCAGGCCCAGACACACCACTACACCTTACTGATGGACATCTTCAAGTCTGGGGCACTGTCTGTAACCCATGAGCTAGCTTCACTTTGGTCCAGGGCATCAGTATCTCCTCTCTGGCAGCCAGCCACCTAGTCTACCTGCCTTGATGTCTCCTCCTTTGGCCTCCTGGACAGGCACTGATGACTCCATTCCCCACCAAGATGCCCCGCCCATTCCCCTGCTCAGAAATATTCATCTGCTCCTTGATATGCAGAGACACAGCCTTGGCTCTTCCGTTAGATACAAAGCACTCCCACCAGGCCTTGGGTGTTTTTTCCTGACTGTCCTGCTTCTGCTGAGGCAGCAGACCCCATCTGTCCAATGAACGGAAAGGACTACTTGCTGTCCACCTGGAATTGGTGGAGATTCAAGGCAACTCCTTCATCTTAAGTAATAAGGACCAGGGATCTCAGAGGTCCAAGTAGCTGTGTGAAGATCTCTGGGAAGCTTCTAACCATTCTGAACTTCAGGAATCTCTGCTATTTTAGAATTCTCAAAGTGACTAGCAGGCTACTGTGATCCCAGGGCATTGCCTGCCTAGTGCATCCAAAGTTTCCATCACTGTTATTCAGAGTGGTGAAAAATCCAACTTCTGGGCCGGGGATTTAGATCAGTGGTTCCAGCGACTGTCTTGCAAGTGCAAGGACCCAGGTTCGATTTCCCCAGAAACCACATACAATACTGGGCATGGAGATTCACACACTACACCAATCAGAACCACATACCACAGTGCCGGGTGTGGTGGCTCACACCTGTAATTCCAGCCCTTGGGGGGCAGAGTCAGGAGGATTGCTGTGATGTGAGTTTGAGGCCGAGCTCAGGGCTAGCCTGAACTACAAAACGAGACCCTGTCTCAAAAAACAAACAAACAAACAAACAAAAAACAACAACAAAAAAAGAAAGAAAACCTTCTTCATTATCTTACATTTCTGGGTCCTGTCCCTGGAAAATGGTAAAAGAATTCTTTAGTTTTTTTCTTCTATTAGCTGCCAGCACTATGCTATCTTCATCACAGGTACCAAGTATTTAATAAATGCTACTTATCTAACAAATGACAAGAATGCCAACTATAATTTCTTCATTTCAGAAACTGATACAATGAGATTGATTTGACATTTTTCTATAATTAAAAATTCTTATCTGGCTCCTATAAACTAGATCACTGATCTGGGAGCTATTATTTTTAATGTCTATCAATTATCAAACAGGATATCACTGGGGAAACAGAGGAAGAGCTGTGTGGGGAGAGGCCTATAAGAGCCGGGGCTTCCGTGGCCTCTCAGGGAGCAAGTGCCACCTGGGGGACCCTTCAGTGCTCTGCAATCTGGAAGGTGGACAAGAGGTTTTAAGATTATAAACTTAGCAACCATAAGTTTCTCAAAAATCTGCTTTAAAAGAAATAAACATGTATCTGCCTCATACAAAAATATGTATGTCATATCATTTTATTCCTTTGAGTTCAGTAAAGATTAAGTGTGTCGTCAAATGCTTCACCTGAGTTACAAGGATCATGCAACTGGCCATTATGAATAAATAAGAAACTTCTGTCCCACTTCAGTGAATATTTTTTTAAAAGCACATTCTACATTGTATAAAAATGATGTATAATTTACCTTATTATACTTTGGATCCTTATAAAGCATTAGTGTTTTATTCACTCAGGTTATCAAAAGGAGTTGATTTCCATCACATCCTCAATCAAATTTACCAGTAAAAGCTCACGTGTAAAAGTGTCCAAATATATTTTTATAATTTGTAAGACTTAAGGGGCAATCATAGCATGGCACAGACTTACTACCTGCTAGGGCTTATACCTAGATGTCCCCAAAGCCTTATGTGCCCATAGGTGTGGATTTAGGGAGGTGGCTGGATGATGTGTGTGATATCAGATTAAGGGTGTGATAAGAGAATCAGTCCTCTAATTGGATTAGCATAGTTCTGGGGGGTGACTGGATGGATTTACTGAAGCGAGAAGATCCACCCAGTGTGTGAGTGACACCAACCAATAGGCTTGTAGCCTTTCGGGAATAAAAAGGGAAGAACGAAAGCAGCTGCTTGTGGCTTTTTTGTGCCTAACACACCATGAACTATTTCTCCTCTGGCACACTACCCTGCCTTGGAGCCAGCCTATTATGGACTGAAAAGTCTCCAAACTGTGGGCTGAAATAAACTTTTCCTCCTTTGACTTGTGGACATCAGGTATTTTGCTCCAGCACATAGAAAGTAAACCAGACACTAAGTACTTCTGATTTTTTATTCAATTCTTCCTACAAATCAAGGATTTGTGAGAATCATTAGGATTCTTTCTCTTTTTTAAATAGATGCAAACTTTAAAATCAGACAGCACATGAGGAAAGTTAAAAAAAAAAACTTGCTTAACGTGTTAAAAGCCACAGAACAGCAGAACTGAGATTTAAATGTAGACTATACAGTTGTATTATTTATGTTGCTACATCACCTGTCTTTTGTGTATAATTTTCAAAACTTACAGGAAGGACAAGGAGAATGTCAAAAGAACTGAGGACAGAAACTCAAAAGTGGGGATTCATTTGGTTGTAGTGGTGAAATAGGAGATGCACAAGTTGGAAGACAGCCTGGGAAACTTAGATGAGACTCTGTCTCAAAATAAAATAAAAGGATCGGGTGTAGCTCAGTGGTAGAGTGCCCCTGGGTTCAATCCTTGGTGCCACCCCCCCACACACACACGTGGGTAAGAGTCATTCCAGCACTCTAACAAGGATGACTCTGTAAGGCAGGATCCTATTTGCTATTGGAAAATCTGCATCCTCTTACTAGGCACTGGCGAATTTAAAAATTCCTCCCTTGCCCTTTGCTCAGCTGGATGCCGACTCCACACACTGATCACCTGGTATGTGGAGATTTCATTATTTACTTGGCATAGCAAAGAACAGTTATTTAAAAGCACCCAAATTTTAAAGATACTTGCAAGGTTTTAAAACAGTGCAACTCTTGTCTCTGCAACTGTTCCCAGAAACTTTTGATTTGACATTTTTTAGTGTAGAACTAAAAATGGTTAAATGTTTGTTTTTATGGTTATTATTTTATTCTATCCGTGATGTGATCAACAGCTCCTTCTCCCCCACATCATAAGCAACGCACCAAAACAACATCATCAGTGACAACCTAACAGCACCCTCCACCTACAAATCTGGGTAACAATATCTTTACTCTTCCTTGAAGAGAGTGAGGTAACAGCGGAGCGTTGGGGGCAGAGAAAAATCATGGGCTTCAGAACTGTACAGAAGTTGCTTTGCGATTTCCTGACATAAGCAAACATGCGGTTAGTTTTAATCATTTTTTCAAAAGTCTACAGAGTAGATCATGAAGAGGGAGACGCCCGTCCCGCAGGGGCTGGGGCAGATGTGGGTGCGGCCGGGCCGGGCTATCGGCCTCCGCCCCGGGTCTGCGCCCCGAGGCCGCGCTTACCTCGCAGCCCGCGGACCAGGCGCTCGGCCCAGGCCACGCGGGGCGGCTGCCCGTCCAGGCCCAGGTGGCGATGCAGCGCGTCCCCGCCGCCGGCCGGGCTGGGGCAGGGCGCGGCCGGGTCCTCGCGCCGGTGGCGCCGCGCGCCCGGGGGTCCCGCGCCGTGGTAGCCGCCCAGCGCCCGGCCGCGCGCGCCCGCAGAGCCCACGGCCGAGGACGCGGCCGCCCTGCGGCTGCCCGGGCGCCACTCCACGTCCATCTCCACCACCATACCGCCCTCCTCGCCCTCCACCTCCTCGTCGTCGTCGTCCTCCTCGGCCTCGAAGCCCGGGTTGTCGCGGCTCCACGCCTGCCGCGAGCAGGCCGAGGGCGGCGGGGACGGCGAGGCCGAGGCCCCGGCCGGGGGGTCGCGCGCGGCGGCCTGGCGGATGCGCTCCATCTCGATGTCCAGGCCGCGAGGCTCTCGCAGGCCTGGGCCGCCCAGCCCCGCCATCCGCCGGCCCGGTCCGTGCGCTCGCGGCGCGGACGGCTCGGCGGCCCCAGGCGGCGGGGGCTGCGGCTGCACGCGGCTCGCGTTCACCATCGCGTCACGGAGCCCGGCGCGCGGGCCACAGCGCCACTCGGGGGGCGCACAGCCCGCGCCACAGCCGGGACTCCGCGCCCGCCCGCCGCGGCCGCTCCTCGCCCGGGGCCACGCCCCTCCCCGCCCCCTTCCACCCCCGTCCCGCCCCCTTCCCTGCGGCCAGGCCTGGGCCCGGCCGTTCTGCCCCTCTGCGCGCTGCTGGGCCCCAGCCGGTGAGCACCGTTCTCTCGCGAACAGCTTAGAAGGAAAGCGACCTTGAGGGCCCAGGTCCTGGAGATAATGCCTGAGTCCAGGTTAGCCTCCAGCCCCTTGTGCCTCGATTTACCAAAGTGGGACGAGAGAAAGACCGAGACCCTTCCATGGGATGATGTGAGTTAGTGCATCCGGCTGAGGGAGGATCTCCAGTCGGCCAAGACACATTTCCCATAGGTAAACACCTCAGACAAACCAGGGCTGACTTGCACCGCCTGCCCGGACCCCGCTGTGTCTTGGTGTCCCCGCTATCCCCACGGTGGGAGGCCTAAGGATTGGGCCTGGGGACTTGCAGATGGCTGGAGCTCGCGCCCTTCCCCAGCACGGGCCTCCGAGGAACACGATTGTGCACCAGGCCCTGACTGCCACATCAACTTTGGAACTGGAACTTTGCTTCCCCCTCGGCTGCCACATCCAGCTAACTCTCTGCAGCTGTCCTGAGCTTGGCTGCTCCCAGTTCAAAGTCTTATCCCTCCGGTCTGCTCCTGTGTGCCCCTGGCGTTGCGGGCAGCCGGCCTGCCTGCTCTTGGCGATCCCACCTGTCTGCTCTTCCCCTCTTCTGTCTCCTCTGGACACTCCCGAGCCCACAGACATTGTCCTGATAGACTCTCAGCTTTTCATTCCCCGACATGTTCACCTCCGTGTGTTACCCACGGGAGAGCCAAGGGCCACGGTTCCCGGATTGTATTCCAGAACCGAAGCTGCTTATTCACCAGACTGCCGCTTACATACGTCTGTGGGCTTCCAGCAGCTCAGAGGGTAACATTTGGTCTGTAGTTGGGTTTAGGAAGGTTTGCTGATGTCCGTTACCTTTTGGGAATCCCCTAACAAACTTTCACTGGCCATCGGGTTTGAATGATATAGAAACTAATCTTCTCACAATACGTTACTTTCTTCTGAGGCCTCTCCTCTCAGCCTACAGGTCCTGTCTTCCTTTGGTTCCTCTCACAGTCTTCTAGTCTTTTTTCCAAACACCAGTTACACTGGATTCAGGACCATCCTAAGAATCTCATGTAACTTATCTTTTAAAAGGAAAGTCCAAGTAGACTACCATTCTGAGATACAGAAGCAAGCATTAGGATTTCAGCCTGGATTTTTGGGAGGACACTGCCAGCCTGTGGGTTCTGACGGCTGCAGTGGTGGCTCCTAAGGTACTTTTCTAGCATGATTTCCCATCCGGTACATCCACTCGTGCAACATCACCTACTGGTTCCTAGGAGCTCACAACGTGCTGCACATACCTGTAAACCTATCACTTCATCTTGTAGTTTATCCAGGTAACTGTCTTCTTCCCAAGTGCAAGCTCTTCTAAGGCAGGAGGTGTCGTGGGTGTGGAGCACAGGCCTGGCTCGTTCTGCAGACATCTCCTGGTTACACCCAAAGAGGAGTCAGCTTGGGAAGCAGAGTGTGATGCAGGCCTTGAGAGGAGACAGATGCAACACAGAGAAAAACATTGAGATGATTACTGCCCTGAGCAGGGGGTCCAATGCCTGTCACCCAAGGGACCGCTCATGATGACTGGACCGCACTACCTTGTCAAAGCCTTCTGAATAGACATGGGTCTGGGGGAGCTGGGCATGAACAGAGAGCATAGATCTAGGCCCAAGGGGTCTCCCAGATAACAGCTCTAGCTCTGTGTTTTCAAAACATGGACTAAAGACCTTCAGGATCACTCAGAACACTCATTAGAGACACATCTATCCACTCTTAAGACACACTTAGTCTTACTGCTTCAAGAACTCCAGAACATTAGATCTGAAATTCTGGACCTTGTTAGAGGGCTTGGAGGGCACCCTCACCCTCAATTTAGGGGGCACTAATGTATTATAATTTCCGTTGTGGTCCCTACTTCACTCTCACTAGTGACTCCATCATCTAGGATCCCACCCAGACCTAGAGGAAACTTTGGTGGAGTCAAATTGAGTCTTTGGCTGGTGTTTGCCACATGCTTATTCCTTGCAGGGGCCCCGGAACAGAGGGCTGGGCTCTTGCTGTTCGTTTACTGCTGTGTATCATGCATGTTTCTTCTCTTATTGTTGCTTGTAAAGATAGAAATAATGATAGTACCATCTTACAGTGTTGTGAGGACTAGGTAACTTGATACATATGAGTGCCTTAGTCCACTGGTAGTGATTATTACAGCAACGGCGTTCTTTTTGAAGGAATTTTGGAAGCTGGGAAGTCCAAGGTCCTGATACTCAGAAATGGAGTGTCCAGTGAAAGTCCACCTTCTGATGCAGATAGCTGACTGTGTCCTCATCTGGTAGAAGACACTGAAAAGTGCCATTGTGGTTTCTGGGAAGCTATAATGCTGTTGGGAAGCAGTGGAACTCTACCTGATGGAAAGAAGTTTACACCCAAATATTCCAGCGCTTTCTCTTTCTTTTTTCCAGCCACCATGCCCTGAGCAGCTTTCGCTCCACCCGTGCCGCCTGCCGCAATGCCTTGCCTTAGTACCGAGCCCAGCGGCAAGGAGCCAGCTGACCAGCTGAAACTGCTAAAACTATGAGCCTGAATAAGTTCTTCTTCCTTTCAACTAGACTTTTCTCAGATATTTTGTCGTCACAGTGAAAAGCTGGCTAATGCAAGCGACCTTGGGCCTTTTGAAAATAATAGTTCTTCTCACGAGGGCTTCATCACTATGACCTAATCACTTCCAGAAAGCTCCACCTTCTAATATCTTCACCGTGGGTGTTAAGGTTTTAGTGCATCAATTTTGAAGGAACACACTCAGACTACAGCAGGGGGGGGGGCATGTGGAAGCCTGCCTGGCACATGGTAGATGCTAGTAGTATTCGGGCTGTACTGATTCTGGTAACTCATTGATTATAATCACTTATATCTTTATCCCAATTAGATTATGTACTTCTTGAGGACAGGGCTCCATGCTCAGCACAAGATTCTGTAAAAAGTACTTCCTGAGCACCTCCTATGTATCGAACACAATGCCAGAGGTAAGTGAGAAAGTGGCAAAGCAGGTACAAAGCCTGGCCTTACTTTCTGCAGCGGTTTATCAAGCTAATGACGACTCAGACCCTGAATTCATCTTCAGTCACAGAGCTGGACCTTTGACTAAAACTGGAGTCTCCTAACTCTACAGCTCTTTAAGTTTGACAGCGCACCTTTTCTCCTGAGTCCTAGGAGCTCTCTAGAGCTCACAGGAACCTACTATGAAATGCTGTTCTAAATGATGGAATGTCTTTTCCTTACAGCGATTTTGCTCCCTACAACTCAGGCAGACTATTCGATTGCAGATTCTGGTTTGTGTTTCCATTTCTTCTTTGCTGTCAGTTTTTTGCTAGCAAGTGTGCTGTCCAGAACTGACAGAAAAAAAAGAGACACATCAAGGCCTCATAATGGAATTAGCAAATTAACTCACTTAATGTCTTCTTATTGAGTTTAAATTCTGTGCTTTTACTCGGTATAGTTAGAATGAAAAAATACTATTTAGACAGGTTCTTCACTAGAAGGACACTGAACCTGAATCACAACAGAAAGAGAATAATGTTTATATCAGCTCAGGCATGAGAGACTACCCAGGGTGGAGTGGGTCGGGAAGGCCGCAGGGATAGGTCGCAGAGGCCTCGGATACATGCCAGGTTTTATTCTGTAGTCAGCAACCTTAGGAAGTCAGTTCATTTATTTAAAACAGTGTCAATTATTTAAAACAAAACCTGAAATAATCTTTCTCTGACTATACTTTCACCTTGAAAATATTGAATGAAAGTGTGTCCATACGTAAATTTAGAGTGAGATATGTGATTACCCACAATTTTGTTTAAAAGTTATCACAAAAATGTAACATTAAAAATTCTCAGCAATTTTTATATAACATAACCTGAGTAATGTTTGGTTCTTTGCATCTGAAATCTTATATTCTAAGAGTTTTGCTAATTATTTTAATCTTAAGTTTCATAAGCTCAACTTCCGTTATCAAATGTGTTTCTTGCTCAAATATCTATTCACTCCTTCTGGTTTCCAATTATGTTTTTATTTTAACATACTTTCCCCCCTGCAGCATGCCTAGCTTTTGCATAAGCAGGCCCTAAGCTTAATTTTCTCTTCTTATCCATAGACTTTCTCCTTTTAGTGGTAATTTTAAAAATCCATTTCTCACAAAAAGTGTTCCCATATTACAAAGTGAAATGCACAACGTTGTATTTTTCTTTCTGTGATCTGCCACAACCCTAATGTCATGCCACGAATTCCCATAATGCAGAGTGCGGGGTGCTGTCTAGAATAATAACATATCTAGAGCACTCTTTGATTTTGTTTCATCTGGGTGGAGTTTTTTCTGGGCACATGCTCTGTGAACACACTGTATTCTTGTGTCAAAGCACACTCAAAAAAAAAAAAAAAACGCCAGCCTTACAAACAGTGCAGTCCAGTTTCATGCTTAGTAATTCCTATGCCTCTAACTGCTGTATGGTTAGAATCGTCTATTTCCTGAATTGCTTTTATTTTCCAGTGAGAACTGTTGAGACAGACACAAGCTGAAATGGCCATTGGCTTCGCCGTCTCCACCTTCAAGAGAAGATTCCCAAAGGAATTTCTGGCACGTGTGGTATTGCTTAGCAATCTACTCAAACAGATATGTTTCCCTCAATCCTTATTTATTCAAGAAGTTTTTGTAAAAGAAATTTTTACCACTTGACATCTGAAATCATTAGAAGAAAATTGGATGTTTGGGGCTTTATAAGAACTGCTAACCAATATAAGGCTTTTCCTTTATTTTTATTTCTCATTTTACTCCCTAATAAGGCAAGGTTAGGATTTACAATGTTCTTCTTCATGTTCGAGTTTGGTTTGGATTGTCCTGTGTGTTTTTATCTCTGTGGAGTCATCTTGGCATTACGATTGGCTGGCTCTATGATCGTGATGACCTAACCTCCCTGTCTTAGTTTCCATCTCTGAAAATTGAGGTTAAATATATAATTTTTTTTCTACTGGGGATCAAACTCAGGACCGTGTGCTTGCCAGGCAGATACTGTGTCTGCTGAGCTACCTCCCCTAAATTGAGGTTAAATGTACCTGTTTTTCAAATCTCCCAAGGAATGTTTGTTGAAGACTAGTGAAGGAATATGAAATTCATCAAACATTCATGAAGTGCCTGTGTTAGACTTCGTAAAACCAAAAGCTTTACCAAATGTAAGACCGAAAACCTTACCAAATGCTCCAGGGAGCAGGCTGTGGCGAGGGTCACCCAAGAGAGAACACACTGGGCAAAAGTTAGATGTCAAAGCAGATCTTTATTAGTCTGACCAGACGGCACTCCCTAGTGCTGGACTTAGAGAGGCGCCCTCACTCAGAGGTGGGGCCTTTTAGTGGGGGCAGTGTGGGAACCAAGAAAGCAAAAGTACGGAAGAGAGATTTTTGCAGTTAGGGGCGTTTCTACCTTATCTCTTCAGCACAGTTACAAGGACATTATTCAGGACAGTCAGAGAAGTTTTGACAAATCCCTGCAACACAGTTACACAGACATCCAGCAGTTTCCTTCTGGGAGCTCAGCACATAAGGACATTCCCACGGAGGCACCTTCAGGGAACTCAAGGTCTTTTGGTGTTCTGTGAGGGCCTGAGACGAAATGGCTTTACTTTTGTCTCACAACTTCGGGCGCCATGTTGGATTCCGGAGAGACAAAGATAAGACGTAACTTCAAGGAGATTAAAAATTGCATTTCCTCTTTCAAGTAGATTACCTGGAAATGTCCTTATGTCCCTCTTCTATCCTATATAAAAACTTAGGTATCTTTCTAGGCTCAGACACCTCCTCTTGGCATCTTCTTGAGTCATAATCCTGACCTCCAATCTGAATTCATGTGTATCTTCATCTGCACATTGACTCCCTATGTTAGAATATCTGTTTGTCACTGGCTTCCTGAGTGTCCCAGTGAGCAGGAATCTTGACTTCTTAGTTACTGTTGAGTTGCACAGGTATCCATGGAAAACAATAACCGAACTTTCTTCAGGAACTGGTGCCACTCTCCTGAGTTTATGCAGAACTCATGTGTGGCCACCACCACTATTATCTCCCAAGCGGAGAGTGTGGAGCTCATGCCAGGCCCATCAGAGCACGAATCTCCTGGCCTGTGTGAATGATATTTAACAGTGACTCTGGTATCCAGTATTATTCAGTAAAAATCAGGCCAGGACTACTTTCCAGTTATTAGAAAAGAAGAGCTTTTCTTCTCACTTAATTTGAATTTATAAGCATATGGGCCCAGACAAGCTGGCAGCCAAAATACTGACATTCAGGGGAAAAATGAAACCCATAGCACATATGCCACAAAGAACATATAATATGAAGACTAGAAGGATATTAAAAATTGAGGTAAAGTTTGTGTGGCCAGGATCTTCAAGAACATGATAATATACATTTTTATCAAGTGATATCACCTAGAGTTTCATATGCTGGTATTACATTTATAATCTATTCATGTTCAACTTCAGCAGAACTTTGAACAAGGTCGGCCCAGAGAGAACTCTCTGGAATCTGTGAGGCTTTTCTCTTTAGGATTTCTAATTTATTCATCAGTAACCTCGGTGTAGTTGCTAAGAAAACTGAATCCTACTCTACATTTACTAGACCAGACTTTCTCCAAAGCTTATCATTTCTTTTTCTCATGCATCTTAATATCAATATGAACAAAGCTTTCAACATTCTCAGATTAGAGATTTGCAGAATACATATTTTATGTTCACCCAGCATAATCTTAAATATTATTAGCATACAAAAAAGCAGCAAGAAGCTTGTTTACTTAGCTTACTGTACACAGATAATTCATTTAACCAGCAAGAGTTTTATAACACTCTTTTGGGAGGGTGTTGTGTTGTGTTCTAAATGTAAAACAGTTTAACTGCTAGAGATTCTTATTCATTATCTCTTAAGTAAGTGCCACGAATCTGTCTTGTAAGATGGCAGAGCAAAGAGGTAGGGAAACACTATGTTTTGATGACATTGAGCTCTGAGTCAATACTAATTGGAATTAGATCTGCCTCTGTGCTTCCTAAGACAAAACATTTTCTCTCTGCTGTATTTACTTAGGCTCCAGTTGCTGTCACTTGCAGAAGAAATTCTACTAGATAACATTTTCATAGATGTGAACTGTCTCAGTCATTTTCTCCTTACTAACAACAAAATATCGAATACCCACAACCTTTTCTGGAGCACACTTTCATTCCATAGTCGACTGGCTCCAAGACAGAGACAGGAGGGCAGAGGGGTCTGGGGGAGGAAAGGTGCTCATTCCATGGCAGCCAGAAAGTAGATAGAAGGGAAAGCTGGGGACAAGAGAGAAGGGAGGAGATAGGGACAGCCCCGGTGACCCACCTACAATCAGGCCCCACCTCTTACCAGTATATTTAGCAACAGAACTCATCTGTGGATGAATCCACTGGAGGTATGGCGCCTGTCCACACACCTGAGAATTGTGGGGTATTTTAGGTCTAATATTATAATGTGAATCATGTAGACTGGTAAGAATTTCATTAGGAAGTTAGAGATACGAGGTGACATGAACTCTATTTTCTTAAATATCATTAAAATACAACTTTGAAATCTCTGCTGTTAATAACATTTCAAAGAGTTTTCTAAGTTATTTTTATTCTCAACAGCAGTTTTTGAAGTTTATAACTGGTAAAGTTCAATTTATGATTTTTTCATGAATAGATTGTGCTTTTGATGTCATATCTAATAATTCTATGATTCATTTAATACAGGTATTCTCCATATTTTATTCTAAAAGGTTTGTTATTGTAGGTTATACATTTGGTCACATCTATTTTGAAATAATTTTTTTTAGGCTTTTTTTTTTTTTTTTGACAGGCTCTCGCTCTGTAGTACAGGCTGGCCCTGAGCTCACTATGTAGCCCAGGCAAGCCTCAAACTCAAGGCAATCCTCCTACTTCTCTCTCCTGAGCACTGGTATTACAGGAATGAGTCACCATGCCTGGCATTGTGGTATGTGGTACTGGGGATTGTATGTGGGACCTTGTGCTTGCCAGGCAGATGCCAGTACCACTGAGCTAAATACTCAGTGCAAGATAATTTTTATACAGTGTATGCGATAGGTATGGAAGTTTTCTAGGTCTGTTTCCTTTTTTGTATGTAAAGATCACATAGTTCCAGCACCATTCATTGAAAAAATTATTCTCTATTGAATCATCTTTTTACCAAGACTATTTTCAGATATTCTGTTCTGTTCTTTTATGTTATGTGCTTAATCTTTCTGGCTTGTTTGCAGTAGTTTTTCCCATGTTGTTACTTACTGGCTGCATAAGATGCAGTATTTTAAATTTTAATCATTTAAAAATTGTTTCAATGATCATTCTGACCCATAGGAACTTTTCGTTGGTTTTACAGGGAGTGTTAGTAAGGCATTGTTGGGTTTGTGTCTGAATGATATTCAGAAATCACAAATGCATGTTTAAATGTAGAAAAAAAATTTAAAAACAGGCTTCCTTTTTAAAAGCATTTTTAGGTCCATAGGAAAATTAAGTGGAGTATACAGTGATTTCCCAAGTATTCTTTGTGCCCACACATACACAGCTCCCCATTATGAATAGGCTTCACCAAAGCAGCACATAGAATTGATAAACCCACACTGGCAACACATCATCAATTCACATGTGGATTCATTTTTGATGCTGTATATTTTGTGGGCGTGAACCAGTTTACAGTGACAAATGTTCACAATTATTTTGCAGAGTAGCATCACTGCTCAAACATCTGTACTTTGTCCCTTCCCCTCTTCCTTTCTTGTGTCTCCCAGCAACTACTGATTTTTTTTTTCTTTCTGTTTCCATAGTTTACTCTTTCTGAAACGTCAGATATCTGGAATTGTATAATATTTAAGTTTTCAGGTTGGCTTCTTCCCACGGTAAGTGCTATCATTTGTGCATGGAGCGTCCCCACAGCCCCACATGTTGAAAGCTTGGTCACAGACTGTGGGTGCCATCAAGAGCTGATGGAACATTTGCATATGAGGCTCAGAGGGAGGGAGTTAGGTCTTTGGTGAGCTTGCCCTTGAAGGAGCTATTAGGATAGTGGGCCCTTCCCCTCTCTCTCTCCTCGTGGACGCCCGGAAGTGAAGCGCCCTCATCACCATGTACTGCTGCTGCGATGAGCTGTGCCTCCCTGGGTCCAGGGCAGCAGGGCCCAGGAACCGTGGAAGGAAACTTGTGAGACAGTGAATCCTAGTGACCCTCTTCCTTGTGAGTTGACTATCTTAGGCATTTCAGCACTTTGTGACGTGGGTTTCCTCCACACCTGTTTATGGCTGCATAGCACATTATTTTAAGCACTGAGTCCATTGTTTTGCTTTAGCACAGTGTATCCATTCATCTACTGAAGGACGGTGGGGTTGCTTCTAAGTTTTGGCAATAATTAATAAAGTTGCTGTAAACATCTTCGTACAGGTTTTTTTGAGTGGACCTATGTTCTCAATTGTTTGGGCTAAATACAGAGGGACGCAAATGCTGGGTTGCATGATAAGACTATGTGTAATGTTATGAGAATCTGCCAAACTGTTTTAAAGGAATGGTGCTATTTTATATTCTTACCAATAGTGAGCGTCCCACATCTTTCCCTGCTTTGGAGCTGTCAGTGTTTGGATTTTGGCCATTCTAATGAGTGTGTAGTAATATCTCATGTGATTTTTATTTGTAATTCCTTAATGCCATGTGACCCATTATCTTTTCAAACACTTATTTTTATATTTTCTTTGGTGAAGTGTCAGTTCAGGTCTTCTGCATACTTAAATTTTTTTTTCTTATTGACAGCTTTTGAGTTCTGTATATATTTCAGATAGTAGCCTATCAGATATGCCTTTGCAAATATTTTATCTCGTTCTGTAGCTTATCTGCAATAAAATTGTCTACTTTATCCATTTTATTGCAGTACCCTTTGGCAATTCTTTAAGATTAGGATATCAGCAAATGCATATTTTCAACCGACAAACACATTTTAAAAATAATTTTATGGTAATAAACTATGAATTTATGTTTATTGTTACAAAACAACAATTGTAAACATTTTTATCTCTAAATATATTAATTGTTCACTATTAGTAATTTTAAAGCATGCATTTCTTCCCCTAGGTGTATTTCTCTGTCCTGACATTTTTCTTTCCTTCATCCCCCACATTCCTCTCCCTCTTTTTTATACTAGGGATTAAACCGAGGGCCATGCACACACTAGGCAAGCATTCTACCATCGAGTTACAATCCTAGTCCTTTCCATGTTTTACTTTTTTGAGACAAGGTCTCTCTAAGTTGCTCAGACTGTTCTAAAACTTGTCATCTTCCTGCCTCAGCTTCTGGAAGAGACGGGGTTACAGGTGTACAGCCCAAGGGACTGAGTTTGGGCTCTTGATTCAGGACTTTCTGAGTGGCAAATTAGTTCAGGTGATTTTATTTCGTTAAAGAAGGGTCCATTAGTTCCCCATTATTTCTAGATTCTGTACAAAATTAAGCATGACTTTTTTGCCCAACAAATAGTTGAACATGATATTTTTGACTATTTTTTTCTCCTTTGAAGAATTCTGAAAACATTTTCCTACCTTCCAATATATTGAATATTGTAATAAAAGTGGGAAGACAGATGAAAGCGATTTTACCCTTTAGTTCCAGAAGATTAATTCATTTGTTCAGCCCAAAGTTTATCCATTTAGTGATTTTTAAAAAAATACTACTCCATGACATGTCTTTATGTTGAACATTCTAAATAATAATTTATCTAGAAAATACTGCACAGGTTTAATCAGCAAACTTGAGTTTTCATATATTTCTCCTCTTCCTCACCCCTTGCACTTGGACAGCTTTCTACTCATCTTTTATTATTCCTTTTTTTGTACTTCCCCTCACTCAAATGAGAGATACCTTATGGTATTTGAGCTCTGTGCTTGGTTTATTTCACTCAACATTATATTTTCCAGGTACATCCATTTTCCTATAAATTTATCATGCTGCATAGCACAGTAGCATTCCATTATATAGATAGCACATTATAGGGTTAACACATTTTGTTTATGCAGTCATGTGTTGGTGGCATACAGGCTGTTTCCAAGATTTATCTATTATGAGTTGTGTTGAAATGAGCATTAATATGCAAATATCACTGTAATATGATGTCTTAAGATCTTTGGGAAAGACATCTACCAAAGCACTAGCTAGGCTTCATGAAATTTCTAGTTTCAGTTCTTTGAGGAATCTCTGTATTGATTTGCATAATGGTTATGCTAGTTGACATTCCCATTAACAATCAGCAGGGTTCCTTTTTCACCAAAGTCACACCAGCATCTGTTATTATTTGACTTCCTAATGTTTATCATTCTTTGTGGAGTATGACGATGGAGTGAGCATTTTTTTAAACTTTGCATTTCTTTAATCAGAGATGTTGGGCATTTTTTCATATACCTGTTGATCATTTGTATTTCTTCCTTTGTAACTTGTCTATTAATTTCACTTCCCCATTTCTTGACTGGGTCTTTAATTTTAGGTGACTTTAATTTTTTGAGCTCTTTGTATAAGCTAGATATTAGTCTTTTGTCTGAAGAGTAGCTGGCAATTTTCTTTCCCCATTCTGTAGGTTTTCTTTTGATTGTACTGATTCTTTGGTTGTACAGAAGTTTTTTGTCTGATATAATTTCCATTTGTTCATTTTTGCTGTTATTTCTTATGCAATTAAAGTTTCCTTTAAAGATTCCTTTTCTACATCTATCACTTATGTCTTCATGTCTTATACCTATTTTTTTCTTCCAGTAGATTTAACTTTTCTGTTTTAATGTTTGGATCTTTGACTCATTTTGACTTTAGTTTAGTATGTAATGAGACACAAAAGTCCAGTTTCAATCTTCTGTAAACAGGGCTTTGTTTGTTTTTAGTGCTAGGGATTTCACTCAGGGTCATGTGTTTGTGAAACAGGCACCAGAACCACTGAACTAAATCCTCACCCCAAATAACCAGTTTTCCCAGCACCACTTGTTGAATAGGCTATCCTTCCTCCAACATATTCTTGTGACTTTTTTTTTTTCTTTTTTTTTTTTTGTTTGAGACAGTCTCGCTTTGTAGTTCAGGCTGGCCCCGAGCTTAGCCTCAAACTCACATCACAGCAATCCTCCCGCCTCTGCCTGCCTAGTGCTGGGATTACAGGCATGAGCCACCATGCCCAGAACTGTGGTATGTGATGCTGATTGCTGCTGGGCTGAGTCTTCACTCCCAGTATTGTATGTGGTTTCTGGGGGATTGAACCCGGGCCCTTGTGCATGCAAGGCAGGCTCCGGAACCATTGAGCTAAATCTCCGGCCCCCTCTTGTAACTTCTTTGTTGAAGATCAAATAACTGAATGTGCCTGGAAAAGTTTCTTATCCTCAGTTCTGGTCCACTGATCCATGTATCTGTTTGCGTACCAGTACCACTATTGCTTTGTAGTATAGCAGAGGTGGTAGGGGATATCCTTGTCTTGTCCCTGATTTTTAGGGGAATACTTCTAGTTTTTCCCTGTTTAGTATGATGCTGGCCATTGGTTTATCATAGATAGCTTTTAGCATATCAGATATGGCCTTTTTATATTTGTTTTCCTCAGTTTTTTTTTTAATTACAAAGGGGTGATGGATTTTGTGAACAGCCTTTTTATGACATCTATTCATATGATCATGCGTATTTTCACTTGTTTCTCTTTATGTGATATATTACATTTATTGACTTATATATGCTGAACCATCTTTGTGTTTCTGGAAATTTATTTGATTATGATATATGATCTTTTTGATCACATGCTGCATACTATTTGCTAATATCTTGTTGAGGGTTTTTGGCTCAGATTTCATTAAAGAGATTGGCCTATAATTTTCTTATTTTATAGCTGGGTCTTCATCTGGTTTTGGAATCAGTGTGATACTGGTGTCTTAGCTGCTTTTCTCATTGCTGGGTCAAAACACCAAATACCCCAAATTAAAGGGGGAAAAGTTTATTTTAGCTCAGTTTGTACAGATTGCAGTCCATAGTTGCTTGGCTTCAAGGCAGCGTGGCATGGCAGAGGGGCATCGCAGAGGAGAAATGATTCATGGTGGGAAAAATGCAATGAGGAAGCAAGCAGCAAAACAGCAAAGCAGCAAAGCAGCAGCAAGTGCGGCCTTCGTCTCCATTTTATCCCTCCCAGCCTACCTGCCCTTTGGGTGATGCTACACACACCTAGAGTGTGATTCCTGTTACCCATACCCAGAACTATGCCGAACCAATCACTGGACTAATTTTGTAACCACAGCCCCCTTTCCCCAACATCACACAGTTAGTACCAACCCTATACACTCTAGATATAACCACTTCTGAAAAGCCTCACCTATAACTTCACGAAGGGGACATCTAGACACAAGTTATGATAACTGGCTTCCACTAGTAAATTTGGAAGCCCTCCTTTGCTTTCAATTTCTATGAAGAGCTTGAGGCGTCTTCGTGATATAACATCTTTACAGGTTTTGCAGGATTCAGCAGCAAATCCATCAGGTCCTGGGTTTTCTTCTAGTTGGTAGATTCTTTATTACTGTGTCAATTTCATCACTTGTTATTGGGTTGTTGAGCATAGTCATGTCTTTTTAGGTTACTTTTGATAGTTTTTAGTGTGTCTAGGAATCTGTTTCTTTAAAATGTGTAATTTGTTGGAATATAATTTTTCAAAGTGGTTACAGTCTTCTGAATTTTGACAATGTCTGTTATGATTCCACCTTTTCCTCTCTCTCTCTCTTTACACCTTTTTCATTTCTAACTGCATTGATGTGAGTCTTTTCTGTCTTTCTCCAGGTTTATTGGATTAAGGGATTTCTTGGTTTCATTTATTTTTTTAGAGAATCATCTCCTTGATTAATTGATTTTTAAAAACTTTTTTAGTCTCAGTTTCATAGATTTGCATTCTCAGCTTTATACTTTCCCTTATTAATTTCAGTTTAGGGCTGGTTTGTTCTTTTAATTGTCTTAAGATTTCTTATTAAGTCTATTTGAGTTTGATTTTTTAATGTAAGCATTGATTGTAATGAATTTGCCTCTTAGAAATGTTTCCAAACCCAGGGATTTTGGTAGTTATATTGTCACTGTCATAAACTTGCAGAAATTTAAAAATTTCTTCTGTGATCCATTGGTTGTTTAGGAATATGTTATTAAATTTGCAGGAGCTTTCGTCTTTTCCAAATTTTCTTCTGTCATTGATTTCTATTTTCGTTGCACAAAGGTCTGATAGGGATAATTTCAGTTCTTTTTTATTATCTTTAGCCTTTATTTATCCAGGCTTTGTGGATTAGTGTGTGATCTATTCTGGAAAAATTACCATGTGCTTCTGAAAAGAATGTATACTCTATTGCATTGGGGTGGAATACTCTGTCTATATATCCATTAAATCCATATATTCAAAGATGTGGTTCAACTCTGCTATTTCTTTATTGTTTTTCTGTTTAGTTGATCTCTTTGTGAAAGTGAGATGTTAAAATCCTCTACTCTGTTAGTGTTTATTTGATATATTCATTTCAACTGTTTTTGTTTTATGAAGATAGGTGCTCCTGTACTCAGTGAATATGTTATCTTCTTGTTGGTGTATTTCTTTAATTAATATATAATGATCTTCTTTGCCTCTTCTAATCATTTTCAGCTTGAAGTTACCAGGTCTAATATCAGAATCGCTATCTCTGCTTGTTTTGGGGGTCCCGGTTCAGGAAATGTTGTTTTTTATCCTTCAATTTTAGTTTATGACTATCTTTTTTGGATTAGATGAGTTTCTTGAATGCAACAGTCTATTGGACTTTGTTTTTTGACCCCATCTGCCTATTTGTGCTTTTTATTTGGAAAGGCCATGAACATTGAAGATAGTGCTGAGATATGGTTTTTCATTTGTTTGTTTTACTATCATTGCCTTGTTTATCTGTTGGTGTATCCTTTGCTTTTCTTTTCCTGATACTTTGTGTTGCCCTTTATTCATTGAGCTCACTAGTTTTCTGTTTTTTAAAGCTCCACCTAGTTTGTTATTTATTTCAAGAATATTTTAAGTATTTTATTTATAGGTAGTTTCATATATCTTTAGAGCTGGTCTTTTGCGTGGAAATACTCTGTTTCACTATCTATGTTAAAAGATACCTTTGCTGGATATATTAACCTGGGTTGAAAGTTGTTTGCTCTTAGACCTTGAAATACTTCGCTCCCAGCTTGCCTGGCCTTTAGGGTTTGTGTTGAGGAGTTTCCTGTGATTCTAATTGGCTTACCTTCATATGTGGTTCTTTGTTTTTCTCTGGATGCTTTAAAATCTCTGTTTTGTTTTGCTAGATATCCTGTAATTTAATAAGTATATGCCAAGGATATGCTTTCGTGAACTTTTTAAAAATTCATTATATTTGCTTGGTGTCCTATAAATGTTGGTTACTTGCATTTTAAAATTTTTTTCTTATATTTGGGAAATTTTCTTCTATGATTTCTGTAAGCATTTAGTAAATTCATCTGTGTTCTCCTCTAGTTTTTCACCAATTCTGATTAGGTTTTGTTTTGTTTTGTTTTGTTTTGTTTTTTAAGGTTTTTTGAGACAGGGTCTCGCTTTGTGGTTCAGGCTGGCCCTGAGCTCAGCCTCAAACTCACATCACAGCAATCCTCCTGCCTCTGCCTCCCGAGTGCTGGGATTACAGGCGTGAGCCCCCACGCCCGGCACTGTGGTATGTGGTACTGGTTGCTGCTGGGCGTGAGTCTCCACGCCCAGTATGGTATGTGGTTACCGGGGATACCCGGGTCCCGAACCCAGGTCCTTGCGCTTGCAAGACAGGCGCCAGAACCACTGAGCTAAGTCCCCTGCCCCTCTGATTAGGTTTTGATTTGTCTTGTCAGCATCTAGTAGCTGCTGTATAGTCTTTTTTCCTTCTTTCATTTTCTTTTTGGCTTCCTTGAGCTCTTTATCATAATTCATATTTTTTCCTCTATAACAGATACTGTGTCTTCACATTGCCCATTTCTGCAATCTACACATTTTATACTTTTGTCTTTTCTATACTTATGTCTTTTATTTTAGGTATTTCTGTCTGATATCCTTCCCAGGTTTCTATATCTTTGTTGAATGTATCATTCAGATTTTGAAAAATTACGGAGCACTTCACGAATTTGTATGTCATCCTTGCACAAGGGCTACTGTAATCTGTGTCATTTCAATTTTAGTATGTGTGCTGCTGACCTGAGCACTTTATTGATTTTGCTAGAATCCCTCTTCAGATTTGATCTTTGGTCCACTAGGGATGTTTCTATTTTTCTTGAAATTTTTGTTTTTATTCTATCATAAAAATATGTCCTAGGTTCTTTTTGTACCCTTCTTATCCCAGAACAGGAGCTAGCCTTTTTCTACATGAGTCTCCCTGCTGCAGAATCATGCCCTCTGGCTGCCTTGTGATCCTGCAGCAGGACTCTACAAGCGGATTTCCATGGCCAGCTGGCACGAGGGAGCTCTGTCAGCAGAGGGCACTGGCGGGACACTGCAGAAACCTTTCGGCCTGCGCAGGCCTCCTCCGTCTTCTTGCTCCTAAATGAAGGTTGCCTGCTTCCCACCCACACCCAGTGGCATCGTGTTTCCTGCTCACTCACTTGCTTGTTTCCTGTCCATGATTTCCTGCTTGTCGGCCTGTGGAATGTGTCCTGTGTGCCAGCTTCAGCCCACCAGCTATGAACTCAGCTCTGACCCAGAATAACACAGCAAATTTCGCCGCCATTCCCTGGGTGGTAGCTGTACCCTTTCCAGTGAAGCATGAGTCTCAGTTTTGAGAAGAGGCCTCTCTTTGCAAATGGCTCCTTACTTGGGTACTTTGAACCCTATGACATCATCAAAGTTGTTGTATATCCTCTCTCCCTAACTCCATTGCTAGCTGCTAATGCTTTACATTAAGTTCCCTTGCTCAATTACTGGTGTGTTTTCTGTCTGCTTAATGAACTCAAGGGATAGAGAAGTGGTGTGAAGATGGTGTTTGATGGTGTTAGTACCACAGTGCAAAGACGAGATTTCAGGTTTAACTTAGTGACACCCTTAGATTTAAACACAGTGCTGAGCTACTGGGCAGTGGAAATGAGATGCATATTTTACAATACATGAGGACAACACAGTTAAACTGTCACCCTGCAGCTGACTGTGAAGACCTGCCACCTGAAGCAGTGTCTTGGGCAGAGAGGGTGCTGCATTTGACCAGTGACGATATGGACAGTAGTGGGGCCTGTCTTTCTCAGTCAGAGGAGTCTTCCTGATACCAGGGTCATTATGTAGCTCACCCATGTGTTGGTCTAATATTTTAATAGTTCCCTTTTAAATTTAAATCGATCTGTTTGGAGGTTATGTGGATGTACGGTATAATGTACAGATGGAATCTTGTTCAGATGGATATTCAGGCTTTCTACCCCACTTATTAAAAGGTGCATCTTTCCCTGAGTTTTCCTGGATTTCACCTTTATTGTCCAGTGATTTCTACACATACTTCTGGACTTCCTGTCCCTTTCTGAGTCTGTCTATTCATGTGTCAGTACCACAAGGTTTTCATTAGAGAGTTTTCATCTCCAGTGGTTTTAATATTCATTAAGGCTAGTCCTGCTCTATTGCTGGCTTCTAAAAAAATTTTCCTTCACACTCTTTAATGCTTCTTTTTCCATATGAACTTCAGAATTAGCTTGTATAGCTCCAGGGAATGTTTACTTTTTATTAGAATAATATTACATGTATATATTACTTAAATAAGAACTGGCATCTTTATGGTATTGAATAGTCCCATACAAAATAAATGCTGTTTTTCTACTTGTTCAAGTCTTCTTTTGGGCTTACAAGATTATAGTTTTCTTGGTACAGTTTTTACACATCCTATCAAATATTTCAGTTTTTGTTTAAAATAGTTACAATTTTTAGTTTTTTAGTGTTTATATGATAACACCTTAGTGAATTTAGTGTTATTTTAACTATTGATTCTTTAATATACTATAATCAGAAATATAATACTATATTATTCATATGTAATTTAATTTTTTCCCAATCTAAAAGTTTATTATGCTACCATTAATTTTTATCTCTAATGTGGAACTAAAATAATGGAAATAGAGGAGTTCCTTGTTTTCTGTTTGATCCTAATGGGAATGCTTTAGTGTTTCTCTGTTAAGTATATGGCCAATTTGGGGGCCAGAGTTTAAAATATTTCACCATGTTACAGAAGTGCTTCCATTTTTTTCATTTTATAGAGTTAGGAATGGATGTTGAAAATTTTCCAGGTATGTTACAGTTACAATTTCCATACAAGATTCTTGATTTAATAAAGTTTGACTTACTCTTTTTCTACTTTATAATGATATGAAAATGATAGAGTATGATGGAACTGATGGCTTGAATTTTGATCCGTTGTGGTAGTACAATACATTTTTCCTGAGGCTGAGCAGTGGCAGGATTCACAGAAATCAGTCAGCCATATGGTCAGAAGGTAACAATTGACTCTATAGAGTATTATGTTACCGAAGTGTGATATTAGGTATTAGGTGTACACCAATACACAGAGGAGCTCTTGCTGAATACCAACTCCCACGTGACCCTTGTTTCATCCTCTGAGAACTTCTGATCAGCCAGGAACTATACACTGGATCTTGCAGACACTGCCTGCCCTCAACTAAGTCTAACCTGCTGAATATAGTGCTAATGCTTTGCTCATTTACCACAATGTTGGTGCGCTGGGTAATTTCTCCTAGAGGAGATAAGATACGTAACAGCCGCAACTTAAAGGAGGAGAGGTTTATTTGGCTCAGACTTTGAGAAGTTTCAGTGGTAAACAGGCCTAAATGTAAAAATGGCCTGGCAGAGGAAAGCTGTTCACATCATGGGAACAGGAAGTAGAGAGAGAAGGTGGAATATATTCTTCCAGGTCACAGCCCCAGTGATGCCTCCAACCAGAGCCCACTTCTTATCAGTCTGATCTGAGTAATCTCTGGATTAATCCCCTGAGGAGCGCAGGATCCAATCACCTTGCCCAAGCCCTGCCTTTAAGCACAAAGGCCTTTGAAGAACACTCCACATTTAAACCGTAATATATGAGAAACCAAAAGAGAAGCGCACCACCAAACTCTTCATCACATTCCAGACTTAAGGTTTATTCACATCAACAAAATAATCAGAACAAAATATACACTAAAACAAAAGATTACAGTGACATGAAATGTTATAGTCTCTCTTATAAGCGTGTAAAAGTATTTTGCTTGCCTCTACATACATTTATATTCATAAAAGAATAATCAACATTGAAATACAGTGATGGCTTGCATTTCTTCTATGGAAAGAACACAACAAAAATACCAAAGATTTCAGGTTACATGGGTGTTATCACGGAACAACACACTGAACTAATGATTGAAAACATTAATTTGCAGAGCCACATACATACACATTCACTTGCTAAATAAGCATTTCATATTCTTTCTTGATTCTCTATAATGCATTTTTTGTATTGTTGCTAAAAGCAAAGCAATAAACTGCATTTTCTTTCCTCTTCTTAATTAGACTCAGAAGATGCGCTCTCTAATTTATAAGAAACACGCATTTTCAGGTGTTTATCTTCCTCCTTACTGTTGGGGTCTTCGCGGCTACGGAGTTCCCGGCTGTGGAGTTCCGGGCTGTGGAGTTCCGGGCTGTGGAGTTCCCGGCTGTGGAGTTCCGGGCTATGGAGTTCCTGGCTGTGGAGTTCCGGGCTGTGGAGTTCCGGGCTGTGGAGATTCTGGCTACGGAGTTCCCCGCTGTGGAGCTCCCGGCTGTGAAGTTCCGGGCTGTGGAGTTCCAGGCTGGCTTTGGCATCTTCCTGACTGTCGACCACATCGGAATTCTCTCTGCTGTTGTCACGGGCCTTCCGCTTGTGCTCTCTGGACTGCTCTTGGCTGTGGGTTTCCACACTCGGGTCATCCAGCTGACTGGACTCAAGACTGTCCTTGGCATGGCTGTCCCCGCCAGAGGGCACATTCAGGCTCTGGGCAACAAAGACAGCCTTGTGTGCATCGCTGGACTCCTGGCTTTCCATGTGAGAGGTGAGGTCCTCATCTGTAGCATCGGAGTACTGTACAAAATGGAGGAAGCATTACACGAGCACTCATTAGTGGAGACATTATACTTCTTTTTAAAATCTCTTTTGGGCCAAATGATCCTATATATTGTACAAATTTGGCTAAAGAGAAAAAGTGTCAGCACATATAGTACTTTGTAATTTACCAATCTCGTAAATATAATTTATTCAGTGTAGCATGTATCTCACTTCTGTATGTAATGAAACCTATGAGGCAGGTCTCAATTTCTCTGATTTACATAAAGTGAAAATGAATTAAAGTTAGAATGAAAAGTGAATATAAAATAGCCAGACTAGCCAGAATCCAGATCCTCAGCCTCTAGGTTCAGAGTAGTTTATGAGTCTACAAATCCTCTTAGCTATTTAGCTTCAAAATGTGATCATTATATTTTGCAGCTAACTGCTGTTTTCTCAAATCCTTTTTCTTTTTCTCTATAAAACTGTTAAATAAAATAAATGCTTTCAAGTCAGGGTTAGGAAAAATAGAATTCTGTTTGAGAGACAAAATTAGGAAGAAATTATGTGGAGTTAAACAAAAACAAGTTAGAACAAGCTTTTGTTTTTAGTGTTCATAAAGCAGATTGCTAATAAATGCCTGCCTGGTTGCTCAATGATGAATGAATGTGAAGACTGGTTTCCTAGAATGGAACTGTAGTCAGAGCCCCTGGGTATGTGTGTTAAGGGATTACCTGGGCATCAGAATCATGGAACTTCATAGATCTTGACCTCAGTCCATAAGCCAGACTGTCGCCTCTGCCATCATATGTTTCCACGGTGGGGACGAGGGGGCTAAAAACTGGGGTTTCAGGGCCATTAGTGGGAGCCTCAGTGACCACTTCGTCAGATTCATCAGAATGGTCAGACTCATCCGAGTGGTGAGAGTCATCAGGATGGTCAGTGTCATCGGCATCGTCGGCATCATCGTCGTCCACGTCATCCAAGTGCTCATGGCTTTCATTGGAGTTACTTGGGAGGGTCTAACATTCAGGATGGCCATAAATTAGTGTCTGACATTTTACTTTCCCTTATCTTTTATGCTGCATTAGGCTTTTACTCCCTTTGTCTTATTTAGTTTCAAAATATTTGCATTCATAGTATAATCCAAGGCTCTTGGAGCTGATGTAAGCATTTTTTAATTTTCCTTTGAAACAAGGATAAATGAAACAATACCCTGAGTATCCTTGGTTTCCAATGAAAATCATTTTCATAGATATTTTCAAGTCAAATACATCACATGGGTCATTTATCTCGTTTTCCTTATTAGAGATGCATAGTCAAATTGACTCAAAGAAAATAAATTTATCTCTGCTCAACCAATATATTCCTGGTCCTAATAAAAAGAAGACTTACTGAATTGTTGCTAAGAACCAAAACTCTCTTGTGTCAAAATTTTGACAGTTTTGTAGGATTGATGATATGCTTATAGGATATTAAATGTTTTGAAAAATATCTTAAGCCTCTTGCAAGAGGCTTAATGTTTTGAATAGCAGGCATAATAAATATTTAGTACAACAACAAACTTATCCAAACTTTGTATTTCTGACATTTAGTAAGTACATATTTTCTTTCTAAGCCAGATTTAGACAGAATTTTCTGGAAAACTTGCTAATAGAACCCAAGTCAAGCGATAGCTTTCTGCAGATCTCTCATGACAAGTCTTTGAAATAAAATAAGAAAATACCTCTTGTTTCAAGTCATCAGTTTCTTCAGAGGAAACAGCATTCTAGAAAAGGAAAGATACCATTAGCATATGCCATACATGCTCAGTTCTGGTTCAGAAGTGTGTCTTTAAATCCAGAGCTGGCCTTATTTTTTAGCCTCACCGATGGATGGCTTAAGTAGGGACATGCTCACACAGCAGATCTACCGGTGTTGTAAACACATTTACCGAGAGGTAGGAAGGATCCATGCAACCAGCCAGGATGGTCTGCTTGGTAGCTGTCTATCACGGTGGTTGTAAAGAAGTCTGAAAATACCTGTGGGGCTAGGAGATTCTCCTTCTGGGATGGGTCAGGCTTTAACCAGGAGGACACAGCTTCTGGGAGTTTGTAGTGCTATGGGAAGAAATCACATATCTGTCACTTTTAAGAAATGAAATAGGGATCTCAAAGCTATAAGCTGAAAAGACAAGTATAGTTTGGCAACTCTACTGCAGAAGCACAGTATGGCAGAAGTTTAGAAACTTGTAGCATTTATTTTTTCCTTGTAATTTCATTGACTTAACCTTAATAGCGCTTAGTATGGAGTGGGAATTCTTTTGAGGTATTTTATAGTTACCAGTTTTAGCCTTCAGTGAAATGGGGATCTGGAAACACAGCCTCCATGCACGTAACTACATAACTGCTGACAAGGGATGCAGCCGGGGTTCAACCCCGGCCCTGGCTCTTGGCTCAGAGTCTCACCCTGATTTCCTGTTCTGCTTCTGCTGGGTGGACTTTCCTCTCAGTAAAGCACCCCTAAGACACTTTTCCTTTCTATAGAACAGAGGGACTTCAGGGCTGTGCCATCTAATATGGCCTCCTTTGCCACTTGTAGCTATTTAAATGTAAGTTAATTACAATTTATGAAAACAGAACAAAACAAAAAATCAAGTTTCTCAGCAGCACTGACCACACAGTGAGTGCTCCCTCGCCACATCTGCAGAAGTTCTGGGCATGACGGTGCCAAAGACATAAATACAATGGCCTTTCCTTTAGTGGGTTACAGAGAGTATAAATAAAGGCAAAATAAAAGAGAGATAATGGGAAGTAGAAAGTTGTTTTTCTCAAAGCAGGAGGACTAAGTGATGGGGGGGGAAGGAGGAGAGGGAAAAGGATGGAAAAGGAAGTAGGATGTGTTGTGTGCAAGTACCAGCTCTGCACAAGACGTGTGAACGGTACGCATTTTAAACATGTACAGAGGAAGAGAAAGGGTCAGGACACACTGGAGGGAGTAGGGGGAAGGGGTGAAAAGGGGAATTAAATGTTTATATCTATGAGCCAACACTGCATGAGGAAATAGTTTGTACTACAAACTGGGGATGGATAAAAACACATAAAAACACATCTTGTCATATTTTGTTCCATGTAAACAGCTCTCACTGTCACCTCTACCGCGGCTGCTATCCTCTCTGACAACGTTAATTTTTTTCTGCCTTGTTCTCAAGACCTGTACTTGTGTTCCAAATCCATTGGCAAACAGACCCCCGGCCACACTCGCTCATCCACCAGACACTCAGTTCACACGGTCTCCCTGAACACCTGTCCTGCTGTTTCATTCAGCAACCTGTGATCCCAGGCAATGCTAGACTGCTCCTCTGGAAATGAACTCTGTGGGGCTTTTTGTCTGAGCCCTGGGGACAAGGCCCATTTGTTCTGTGGCTGGCCTGGTTTCATCTATGGTGGAGGGGCAGGTACAGCTATGGTGCTGCTCGAATCGATGTCAGGAAGCATTCAGTTGGGTCTTATGCTTGGTGAGGAGAATGTGATCTCAAGTCAGCTGATGAACACAATAGATGCAAACAGCACCGACTCGCTTTGCACAATGGGCTTCTTAGCAAGTGTCTTAGGCGGTACTGTAAGCATGATGGTCTTATAAGCAACTCTCATCAACAGTGGAAGTATGTTTTAAACTCTGCTTTTGTCTAAGACTTCAGAGGATGGAATTTTTTGCTTCTAGAACAGCATGTTGATTCATGAAAAGAAAATGTCACACAAATTCATACAACATATTTTAGGTAAGGGAGGATAGTCTATTGGCATTATTTATTATGTTAAAAAGGCCTAAGTGAGACACATTGGTGCATGCCTGTAATCCCAGGACTTGGGGAGACTGAGGTAGGAGGACTGCAAGTTTGAGCCCAGCCTGGGCAACTTAGAAACTTAGGAAGACTCTGTTTCAAAATAAAAAAATTTGAAGATCTGGGCATGTAGCTCAGTGTGAATGGCCTGGATTCAATCCCCAGTCACACACACACGCACCCACACCCACGCACTCACACGCACACACTCACACACATACACACACTCAAACACACACATATACTTAGCTTTAAGAGAATATATTTATCAAAACTATGCTGTGTTTGGTACTATCCTAGGTCTATAGCAGACAATCAATAAATACTTAGAAATTAACAGGGCTGCCTGTGCAAGATAATTAAAATTATAGTAAAATTTTAGAGCACTTCTTGCTATAAATAACATAAATAATTTTAAGTGTTTAACCTAAAAGATACTTACCAGCTTTTCCTCAGAGCTTCCTGAATCAGCTGGTTTAACCTTTGAGACAGAAAAGAAATGAAGAAAGATTGCAATGTGACTATGTTCCCTCCATGCAAATAATTTATTTTTTAAAATTGAATTCTTTACTGGTATATTTTATATACACATTATGATCCCATTCCTCATTGAGACTTTGTACAAGTATACAATGTGAGTTAATTCTCATTTTTACCCATTTCCTTATTCACCCTACAACTCCCCCACTCCCTATATACATATACTTGCTTAAACATATTTTAAGGGAAACAAAAAATATGATAAAAATCATTTATTTTTGAGAATTTTCTTGACAATTCAGCTGTACTCACGGGCAGGGAGTAGGCGATGCCTATGAGGCAGAAGCCAATCACAGTGATCCTCATGGTGATTTTTCCTGCAAAAATATTTGTAAGGAGCATCTGTCATCCTCAGAGGTGAAAACTTGCCATTTTTATGCACCGGGGCAGAAGACAATCACAAGTTGCACATGTTCTATGCAATCATTTCTAATTCTTAGAGAGGACTTTTCTTGTTGACATTTTGGTATTTCAAGCTAAAATTTGTATTGCTACCCCTCCTTCCATCTTTGTTAGCAAAGGAAAGGAGAATTTTATGTCTGCATTCACTGACCCTGAAATTCAGAGGACCCAGTAATATCTGATATCACCAGCTGTCCTAAAAGCAAGTCAACAGTAACTTAATAATAAAAATAACAGACATGTATGATGCTTCTTATTTTACAGGGAGGAAAGCACATAGAGAAAATTAAACCATGAAAGAAATTTGCCTCCTTCCTTTCTCCAACCTGCATTTCAATTATTTTTATCTAAAATTAAGATGATGGTACCTAGGTGAAAGGCAGCTGTCTTGGAAGTTAGTTATTTAAGTAGAGTACTCTAGAAATTTTAAATGAAAAAGAGAACATTCAGAACAGTCTACAGCTTTTCTCTTAGTGACAGTGAGCCTGTCCAGGGTCTTATAGATACTTGGCCAACATTTTAAGAGTTAAATCCAGAAGTAAAGATACTATAATCAGAAGGTCTCTTTCTCCTTAAACACGAGATAAATTATGACACTCAAAAAATAACCTTATCAATGGCTTATATTAGCACGAGGTCCTTTCAATTGTCTCAACAATCATATAGACATTTAAAATGATGCAGAAACAGTCATTTCAAAGGGACATGGAATTTTACCCTTTTCTGATCAGAAGCAGTACATTTAGATCTGTAGGACCCAGTGGAAGTATTGGTACATTTTATATTTGTCTAGATTTCAAAATACCTAGAAACCTGTGATCTAGGAGACCTGCCTCTGACGGGCTTCTTCCCGACTACAGCAATTCCGGTCTAACACCTCTAGAGTGGAAGGCATCTTCTCCACAGCGTGGCCGGCCCCAGGAGAGCCAGCTGGATGTCAGTGACAGGGCAGCTTACCTTGGCTGGTGTTCGGCTGAGCTCGGAAGGCTTCCGCTGCCCAGGAGTCTGGTGCCAGAGGATGCTGTGCTCCTGCTTCCTCTCGCTGCTGCAGATTAGCCCAGGGCTGCCAGAATTTAAATGCTGCTCCAGCGCCCTCCACCAGCACGGGGAGGCGGGGACACAGTCATGAGGTTTGTGCCGTCCCCGCCCACCTGCTCCCACACTTCCCTGTCTGGTTTTGTGGTTGAAAAGAAAAAAACAAACCCAAATGTACGCACGCGCGCACACACACACACACACACACACACACACTCTCTCTCTCTCTCTATCTCTCTCTCTCTCTCTCTCTCTCTCCCTCCCTCCCCTGTCTGTTTGTCTGCTTGTCTATTTATCTCATTAAAGCATTACTCGCATACAGTAACATTCACCAGTTTTTCACCGATGAGACTGGCATTCAGCATCCTTAAAGAGTGCCTCGGGGCTCATTAGACACAAGAAGGAAGGCCCTCACTGAGGTCCTCACCCATAGTTCTCACTGAGATCTCAGTTGTATCTTCTGATTAGGAGAAAACTAATGTAAGGCTACCCTAAACATGATTACACAGAACACCTTTTTTTTCTGTTCAGGCTGAGAAAAAAGTCACACCTGCAGCCACGTCCGCCTCTATGATTGTATTAATGGAAGATGAGAAGGCTATTGTTCGGGTGCACAATGAGTTCTGAAACCTCTGCCTCTCTTTGCCTGCTCAATAACTCAGTTTTGTGATTGCAAACAGCTTGCCAGTTAGACAATAGCATTAGTGACTTAGTGACCTTGAGGTTCCCCTTCCTGCCTGTTCGGGTGGCATTCCAGTGACCTTTCAAAGACAGGAATCTTCCTGGCATGTTTGGCTTGTTTGGAGGAGACGAATCCCGGACCTACACACATAAACTAAGCAGCTGTACAAAGCAGGAGGGTGGAAGTTTACTTTAGAAGCTATAAGGGCAGAAAGCAGTTTCTAAGAGTAGGATGTCTGCTTTAAGAATCAGTCCCACTGTCACTCGTGACCTGTGTGACCTTGGGCAAGGCATGTCACCTGGCTGCACTTGCCTCTTCCTCTGGAAAATGCAGATACTATCACCCAGTTTACAAGGTTGTTGAGAAGCTTGTGCAGAAAACAGTATGTCCTCGGTGCGTGCACTATTTGATTCAAACACTGACTAGTTTAAGGACTGTGTGTGTGTTAATTGTTGCTGGAGTTTTTAGCAGGAGCAGAAAATCAAGATTTGTTATGTATTTAAACAGAATAGGTTATTACAAGGAGGGGAAATGCCATTTGTGCGTATCAAACAGTATTAAACACCTCTACAGGAACAGATCCTATTTTTTAATCTTTTTCTGATTTTTCTCCAAGGACATATAAATTTGAGTTCTTATATTGCTTATCGAGAAAAGTTAATGCCTACAAAAAAAAATACTGAGTATTTAAAAGGAATGTAAATGAGAGAAAATTACAGAGGCAGTCTCAATATTGGAGCAGAATTCAGGAGTTGCAGAGTTCTGGATCCATTTTAAATATATAATACTACATTAAGATTATTTACCTTTTTCCAGTTGTGAAATATATATCACACTATTTATTTACCTTATGCCTGCGTTGCAAGATGTGTGTGTAAGATGAAAGTAATTGTTCCTACTATTACGCTAGTTCTAAGGAGTCAATCCTATTTGCCAAATACTGCTTTTAGTATAATTACAGTAAATGATTCCCTAAAATGTCAGTAGATAATTAATCCATAGATTTTATGAACATTAGATAGGGGAATTTGTCTCTTTTGAAATGCATGTATTGCAAATGGATTGATATTATTGATTTTCAGGTCACCAGCACACACTTTATTAATACAGAATCTATTTCTCTAAAATTTAAAACAAAAAGGTTATAAAGTTGCAAGCTGACTTTCTTAAAAACCTTTCTTTTCCCCCTTAAACGTATTACCCACATAAGCTTGTCATGCTTTTAATTTAGTGAGGGAAGTGCACCAGGTCTAAAACAAGATTTCCACAGGATTCATGTCGTTTACCCTGTGCCCACGGGAATGACTCAGTGTGAAATCAGAGTTTTGGGAATAGACCTCGCCAGAGACACATGATCTTGAGAATCGTGACCTTTCCTGGCATGACCTTCCGGTCATACCTCCGAAGCGCCACATGGTGGCAGCATTTCTGAAAAGGAGTTCAGACAATCTGAATCTAGACATTGCCTGATTCTGGTAAGGTGGAATATCTAGGTATTTAAGGATAAAACTCTTAACAGGGCTGTGGACTGAGCCTATCTTGGAATTCCAAGTGGGGACATATTTCCCAACAATGATCCTGTACACAGTCAGGGACCCAGACACCAAAGCATTCTGTCCACGCCCTCAGCAATCGCTGGGCCGCTATTGTCTCCTTCGCTGCTTCCCACACTCCGAGAGTTACAAACGCCGAGCTTTCACCAGAGTCGAGCCTCATCGTTTCACCGTTAAAGAATGTGTCTGGAATGCTTCAGAGTTGAGAGGATAAAATGCTTTGTAAGGAAAGAGGTTCTGCAAAGGAAGGACAGGACGGTGTGTCCTGACGGAAGGGAGTAAGTGTTTCTTGTTTTTGTACTCAAATATGCGGCTGGCATCTTCTCTGAGTAGGATTATCCAGTGGTCAAACAATTTAAACCAAAAACCCTCCTGCTGTGCAGTGTTTTCACAGTTTCCATTCTTGATTAGACTAATGGATAGTTGCTAGAATAAAAAAGTCAGAATGTCCCAATTTCTTGTAAATCTTGAATGTACAAGTACTTCAGTTAAACTGGAACACAAGGAGTGATTTGTGATCTTAAAACACAGCCACCACAAAAAGACGAATAGAAACAGAAAACAATACTTAAAATTCTCATATAACAAAACTTAAGTGTCCAAAGGTGACTTAAACTTTTGCACAACTCTATTATACTGATTTCTTCTTTATTTGGACATTTGAAGTTGTATTGTACTTAGGAGAAGATAGTGACTGTTTCAACTTTTCAGTGTTATAAATTATTCTTCCCCAGGTTCAGCATTCAGGTAGGTCTCTGGTTGTCTTGGTGACACCACTAATCTGTCCTAGTGAAGTTGGGAATTAAGCTATTCAGAAGGTAATGTGCTGTTTATCACGGAAAGTCTCAGAAAAGTTGTGATTGGTCGGGGGAAGGAGCAAAGGTGGAGGGTCAGAGGGGGCTATGTCAAGTTCAGTCATGAAGTTGAAACGTTTCAGATATGCACAAAAGAAAGGTCCCTGGATCTTTTATCCTGTTAGTAAATACCGTAGACAACGCCATTCAGCTCCTGAAAAAGTGACCTTGTCATTGGTAAACACTGGTTTCTACTTAAGAGAAAATAAATTTCACTTTAGACCCAAACAATTGTTACAGAGTAAATAAGTACAGCTATTCCTTGTTTCATGATTGAGTTATGCACCTGTAATTAGGCTGTTAACTTAATTGGTTGCTATATGGGAATTATATATTTAATATGTACATTACAATATTCAGTACAAGGTCACAGTCAAAGGAAGCTCCAACTTCATGACTTTGTTTTTGAGACAGGGTCTCACTTTGTAGTTCAGGCTGGCTCTGGTGCTGGGATTATAGAGCTAAAATCAACCTTAATTTGCTGCCTCTGCCTCTCTAGTGTTGGGATTACAGGCATGAGCCACCACGCCTGGTACTGTGGTATGTGGTACTGATTGCTGATGGGTGTAAGTCACCATGCCCAGCATTGTTGTATGTAGTTAGTGGGGATCAAACGAAGGACCGTGTGCTTGCAAGGCAGGGGCTGGAACCACTAAGCCAAATCCCCAGCCCGATGACTTTGTTTTTATTTGCATAATTCTTATACGCAGTAATGTTATGTACAGCAGAACATAAAACTAGAGTACTATCAAATAAAACCTGCAAAATTCAGTACTGTATAAATCTACAAAATTACACTATATAAACAAGGTGTACTGTACAAGCTAAAGATACTGAAGGTCTATAAACAAGATGAACAGAACTGTCCAAGAAAAAAAAAATGAAGAGTTGAAAATCTGAGCCATAGTCTGTAAGTCCAGTTGATAAACAAGTAGGTCATTAAACACAGAATAGCTATACTCAATAAATTGTTGGTTACCCACTCAGCTCTCTGTCCACAATGACAATTTCTGT
>PVIR01014822.1:0-40139 GCA_004026965.1 Petromus typicus
TTTTTTTTTTAATTTTTTAAACTTTATTGGTACATTACATAAACGCATCATGATTGCAATCCATAATGGGGATTTGTACCAGTATAAGACACAACTTAATTCTCATTTTTTCCCATAGCCCTACCCACCCTACAGCCCACCCCATATACATAAAATTTGTTTCCTTACTTTTTTGTTACAATCTCATCGTTTTTCCCCCTTCACCCTATTTTACATTGAGCATTTTCTATTTCACAATATATAACATACAATTCTAGGACTCATTTACATCTTTATTTTCTCATACCACAGAAAAGATGCGATATGTACCTATCTATGCCCTATTTATTTCACTTATGAGGATATCCTCAAGGTATGTCCATTTAATAATAAATGATTCAAACTTATCATTTTTATGGCAGAGTAATACTCCATTCTGTAGAAGAACCACAGCTTTTTTATCCAGTCTCCAGTTGATAGACACTTGGGTTGTTTCCAAGATGCAGCAATCACAAATTGGGCTGCTATAAACATGGGTGCACATATGTCACTGTGATATGAGTCTTTTAATTCTTGTGTGTATATACCTAGCAGGGCAATGGCCGGGTCAAATGGGATCTCCAATCCTAGCTTTTCCAGGAATCTCCATACTGATCTCCACAGGGATTGTACGAGTCTACAGTCCCATCAACAGTGGAGAAGGGTTCCTTCTTCTCCACAGCCTCGCCAACATTTGCCGTTGGCTGAATCTGAAATGGCAGCCATTCTATGTGGAGTGAGGTGAAATCTCAATGTGTTTTCATCTGCATCTCTCAATTGTCTAATGACTGGAACCACTGCTTTTCGGGTCCTCTCACTGTGGGACATCTGGGCTGACCTCTTGGAGCCAGCCCCACCCACTTCCTTGGACTCACTGCTTCCTGCTCTGCAGATCATCCACCTCCAGCAATAGCCAGGGTCCCTTCTATTATTTAGATGTCCAAGGCCTGTTCTGCACTTGTTGTTCTGTCCTGGCCATTTGTGTGTTACTCAGAGCTGCCATGCTGGAGAGCCTTCTCCATCACAGACACCATTCGCCTCCCATATCCCACTGCAGCTCTTTCATTTCATCCAAAGCACTTCCTAATCTCTAAAATTATACTGCATTATTTGTGCATGGCTCTGTCTCCATGAGAAATCGATGCTCTTCTAGCACAGGGACATTGTCTTGTTCGCATCTGTGTCCCTAACCTGCTGTGAACATGGAACTCATAACTAACTTGACTGGAAGCACAAATGTGTGCATGCTTCACACTTATTTTTTTCCCTCTTACTTGATTCCCAGAATGTTCAATAAAGAACAGGCTGCTGTGCAAAGCTTGTCAGTAGTGATTTTCCATAGTGTATCTTTCCACTAGGAAGGCTGTGATGTAGAACGGGATCAGTTCTGCCTCGGGCCTTTTGGCTAGAGATTCACAGCACGTGCCCACAGCCTGGACAAGCAGGCCAAAAAAGCTGTGAGGAAGGCCAGACCCTCCACCACTCTTTGGGTCAAGTCTCTCCTCTGTATTTCTTTGACATTTTAAATACTTCTTTACTGATTTCTCTGTCACATTGGTATAAGCGTAGGTCTCCCCAGGGACTGTTGAAAGCACGAAGGCAAAGATTTTCTTGTCTTGTTTGAATTTTCTATTTACTTTTAAAACTTTATTAGTATTGTCGCCATGGTAAAGTCAATGGGATGTTTGTTAAATTCATAAAGGATTTTCCCACATTTATTTTCTGATTAATTTAAAGACCAAACTATGTGGTGCTTCCCCAAATATATCTAAATTTATATATCTAAAATTTCTTTTGTCTGTAAACCATAAGGCACTTAGTACAGGATACATCAGGGCCAAAGACAGCCCCCAAGAGCATTGTCAGGTGAGCACTTTGGTGCAGGATGTTTCCCTAACCTGTAGCTTTTGTCCTCATTCTTAAATCAGAGAATCAGTTGCACTAAAAACTAAATCAGAAGGCTTGTAGCCTAACCTTCCACTCTGCCTGCTCACACTCCAGCCCCTGGGAACATGAACAAGTGCAAGGTCTGGATCCACTAGCTATTATCTGTGTTAATGAGGACAAAAACCCAACTCCATCCACAACTTCCTCTCCCTAGAAAGCTTAAGAATCAGAGTACACATCACCTTCCAAGCACAATTTACCTTTATGAGGGGATCATGAGGAATATGGTCAACATCTATTTTTCATAGTTCCTATAGCTAGATTAGTACCGTCAAATGGTTAGCAATTTGTACTGGCAATTTCAGAGTTACACTTCTAAAATTAATTATGATGTATTACTGTTTTTCTAGAGGAAAGATTAAGACTAGGAAAACTATTTATGCACTATCTAGTTACCCATATGGTCATAAAAGGACTAGAGAGGAAAACTAAGCGTGTAGAGAGTTTGATTCTGTGTTCATTAGACACTACAAAGTAGCTGTGTGGGGAGGGAAGGTGTAAATTGAACACTGAGATACATCTCGTCTTTTAAAAAAAATTTTTAATGTGACACCAACAAATAGCCTTTTCCAAACAAAAGATAACAAATAATGTTTTTTTTTTTTTGAGACAGGGTCTTGCTTTGTAGTTCAGGCTGGCCCTGAGCTCACAATGTAGCCCAGGACAGCCTCAAATTCACAGCAATTCTCCTTCCTCTGCCTCCAAGTGCCAAGATTGCAGGCGTGAGCCACCATGCCTAGCACTGTCATATGTAGCAAAGACTGCTGGTGGATGCCTGGCATTGTGGTACATGGTTACTGAGGATTGAACTCGGGACCTTGAGCTTGCAAGGCAGGCATCAGAACCACTGAGCTAAATCCTTGGCCCCTGAACTAAATATTTTTAAAGTGCCACATAGCAATCCAGTGAATCCTGTAAAATAATGTATCAAATTGGTTATCACCACTCATCCACACATTCATTTTTAAACATTTTCAATACATAAACAAAGTGCCAACTACATTGCAATTGGCTTGTTTCTCAAATTTCTATGAAAAGCATATATTTGTTAACATTTTGGAAAGCATGAAATTGAGGCTCACAGTATAAAAGTAAGTGTCAAAATAATATAGCTAGTAAGTGACAAATTATTTATATGCTGCCTCTATTACACAACCTACTTAAGATTGGAAGGTGAAATTCACAAAAGAGCAAAGGAAACTAGTACTAAAACAAAATATTGGAAAGCTTGAGTATGTCAGAAAGAAAGGTGAATGTTTAGGAACTAATCTGTGAGGAATAAAGAAACAATTTGTCACTGAAGGAGGGAAAACACCCCAAGATACTCTCTAGGGAGATGCAAGACGAACTTGTGTTCAGAAATCTAAATCAGAAGGGAAAGGGGAGGGGAAGGAGGGAGGAAGACAAACCATCATGGCACACAGCACAGAAAGCTGAGTTTTATCCTGACATGCTGAGCATCCTGAAAGTAACAGGTTGAGAGCATCTTGAGCACTGAGTAGTTCACACCACAGGCAAATCCACACCTGTGATTCCTCATTTGAGACACAAGACCCAGAATTGCTCCAGATTGCACGGTTTGGAGGATTTCTGCATGTACATTCTGAGCTACCTGGGGAATGTGAGAGCTTAAACACAAAATTCATTTATATTTCATATGCACATAACCTGATTGCAATTTTATTCAAGGCTATTTTTAGTGTATCAAAACAATGGTTTCCATTGTTTTCTTTTGGGCTTTTTTTCTTGTTTCATTTTGTTTGCAGATTGGTGGGACCTCTGTGTGTGTGTGTGTGTGTGTGTGTGTGTGTGTGTGTGTGTGTGTGTGTGTGTAAGTATATATGTAGGTAGGTAGGTAGGTATGCATGAGTGTAAGTATGTATGTATTTCTAGCGACAAGTTTGCCATGTTTTCCAGGCTGAGCTCAAAGTCTTGAGCTCAAATGACCCTTCTGCCTCAGCCTTCTAAATAGCTGAGACATCAGGCATGTTTCATAGTTCTGGCTAGCGGAGCTGTGTCTTGACTGTGATGGGTTATGTGAGGTCAGATATGAATGTTTCCACTGAGATTCATTTCAGATTTGGGGTGTATGGTAGGGGTGCTCAGCTCCTATGTACCATCTGACCTCCAAGGGCATCTTTTAGACCACCATAGCACCATTTCAAAAGTCATCCACGGGGAAGTTATTTAAAGCTCCCAGACCTCGAATGAATCATCGAGTCATCTCCCCATGATCTATTTTTAAAAATATTTCTAAATGAATGCTGTGTGCATCCTCTTCTATTTCATTACTAAATAATGGAACCTGTTAAAATATTTTTACTGCTAAGGTCTTTCCAACATCAGGAGACCTCTGAGATTCAACAGAACAAATATTTAAAACTCAGGATCTCCTGTTAAAAAGAAATGTCAGTGCTAAAAGCCTTCTTGCTTCACAAACAGACACTCTAAACCCTCTCAGATAAAAACCCTGGCAAGAACATAGGTATTTTCTACGCTTTTCTGAAGCAATAACTTCCAAATTTTCTTTCCTTCTTTGTTTAATAGGTAATCAGACTTCACACTGAATAGATTGCTTGTGTTTTCCAAGGCTAACTGGAGTACTACTGGGGTTATGTAAGATCTTCTGTCTTCCTGACAACACACACAGATTTTTCACACACACACAGATTGCAACGCTTCAGTGCTAATAGCATCACGCACTCTCTGAACCCATTATTTTGAAATAATGAGGCCTCTTTTCTGGGACAGACCTCCCAGAAACTCAGAGCTGAAGAAATTAAAAAAACACTGATTTTCTTAAGCTGTATCTTTTTGTCTCTTATTTACTAAAACTTGTTATCCCTCATTACACCTTTTTCTCTTTGTGACTCGGGGATTGTTCAAAAGTTAGACTCTAATCTGCCTGCAAAGGTCTTCATATTCGAGTCCTTCATATTCGAGTCATGTTAGGTGCCACTTGTCATGAAACTCTTTGGTCCCAATCTTAGATGGAAGACAAAAGCTCATCAGCCTTCCACATGCTGAAGGATATCTATTCTCACAGGTTAACTGCTGATTTTGTTGAATCTCACAACAACCCTTTGAGACAGATAGGATGTATATTACTGTTCCCATTTTACAGCAGAAGGGCCTACACCTCAGAATGGAACTCTCGTGTGACCCTGCTGAGACTCAGGTGAGCCCAGAGCACAAGACCACCACGTCCACCTGCCTGTGGGCACTGATCAGTCAGCGCCGGCCTGACTGGTGAAAGCCCAGCACTTCCAGTTCTCTTGCTTCTTCTTCTCTCTCCCTTCACCCAGCCTCCTTCACAACACCAACAGACCCAGGGCAGCCCACTAGGATCATCAACCCAGTGGACGAAGGATCAGAATAAAATTAAATAAAATAGAGAAACTCTCCAAAGAAAAACAAGAACTTCATACACTGGTGTCTCATTTCACCTTCACTTCAGCTCACACACATTAGCTGTACACATTAAAGAGCAACAACTTGGTGTTGTGAGCTCCAAGCTATGAGTGTCTAATGGTACTGGGGACTTCACAACAAAGGGAACCAGAATGGTAAACTCACAAAAGAACATACCTTGTCCAGGGCCTAATAGAATTCATTCCAGGATCCAGGGAAACATTTTGCCACCCTCTACCCCCCACCTCTAGCCCTAGTCTCCCTAATATAAAGGAAATCTCTTCCGGTGTTTTATATCACAACTTCAACTTTTATATCAATTTTATTATTTGTACCAAAATCAAAGATGAATCTTTTCCATTTTCAAAAGCAACTTTAACAATAGAAAAACTACAATAATCATCTTTTGACTCCTTCCAAACCTCCAAATGGAAGGAGCTCATGAATCCTGCCCAAAGCATGGCGTGAATGCAAAAGTAGGAGATGTTTAGGTCTAACTGAATCCTTGGTTCCCTAATAATTCTTCAACAGACGTCAGACACTGGAATCGCAGTCCCCTTATGGGCCTTCAGTTCAGCTCTGTGCCCACACCAGTGCCCTGCCACGGAGCCGGATGCAGTGGGACCTGGCAACAGAGATGAACAGGCCCCTCGGGGGAGGCAGAGCCCCTCTCTGTGGCTCTCAGGTCTCCTTTTAGTGTCCTTGCCAGCCTCGCCAATGCAAAGGCCCTGCCACAGGTCACACCTCTCCACTCCAGAGCGGGAGAAAGCTGGAATGATCTAGCTCATTCCTGTCTCCTTAGAAGTGAACTATCACTTCTGAGAAGAGCGATTATGCTTGTAAGATTCTGGCCAAGTTAATCTTCACTTAGCCAATAAATAAAAATGAAGGTGTTACCACTTCAGCTCATAAAGCAGCCACCAACTGAGAGGGTAAGAGGCCTCTCCTATGAGGCTCATGCTGACAAAGATATCATTTTAATGCTTTCCTATGGGAAAGGAATGGAAAATCTTGTTAGTTTTTGAATTTATTCCTTGTTAAAATGATAACATTGACTACACTGTATTAAATATTGTTAATATTAATTTTATTTTTTATATTGGCTCTTTAAAAGTAGTGACTTGAAAATTTTATAAGATACTAATGACTCACATGCTATTTCTACTGAGCAAATATATTGTTGAACAGAGGTGGATAAACTCTTCCAGAAAAGGGCAAGGTAGTAAGTACTTTAGGCTTCTCAAGAAATGCTATCACCACTGTATCTACCACATTCAGCTGTAATAGAAAAACTAGCTTCATAAAGGGGGTAAGCAAAGGTGTAGAGCTATTGCAGAATAGCTGTATTTGCAAAAGCAGTTGGCAGCCTAGTGTCAGCCCATGGTCCACGGTGAAGTTTGTTTGTTTGTTTGTTTGTTTGAGACAGGATCTTGCTTTGTAGTTCAGGCTGATCTTGAACTCACTATGTAGCCAGGCTAATCTTGAACTCGAGGCAATCCTCCTGACTCTGCCTCCCGAGTTCTGGGATTATAGACATGCACCACCATGCTTGGCTCATGGCCACAGTTTGCTGATACCTGCTCTAGAACAACGTGTTTTGTTTGTTTGGTTTTTAATTCAAGTCTTTATTGGTACATTATGAAAGTACATCATCATTGCATTCAACATTGAGAGATTGTATCAGAGTATGAAATCACTTGATTCTCTTTTCCCCTTTCCACCCACCCTGCAACTGCTATCCTCTATATACATAAACTTTGTTTCCTTTTTTATTACTATCACATTCTTTTTCCTGTCATTACTTACCCTTACACTCTCTTTCCTTTTAAATATTTTCTATTTCACAATATTGACTATAGATACTACAAATCATTTACATCTTCATTTTCTCATACCAGATAAAAGATACAATATTTACATATCTGTGACCTATTTATTTCACTTATGAGGATATCCTGAAGGAACATTCATTTGTGTATGAATGACTCAGTCTTATCTTTTTTTTTTTTTTTTTTTAGGTTTTTTGAGACAGGGTCTCGCTTTGTGGTTCAGGCTGGCCCTGAGCTCAGCCTCCAACTCAAATCACAGCAATCCTCCTGCCTCTGCCTCCCGAGTGCTGGGATTATAGGCGTGAGCCACCACGCCCAGCACTGTGGTATGTGGTACTGGTTGCTGCTGGGTGTGGGTCTCCACATCCAGTATTGTTATGTGGTTACCGGGGAATCGAACCCGGGTCCTTGCGCTTGCAAGACAGGCGCCGGAACCACTGAGCTAACTCCCCGGCCCTCAATCTTATCTTTTTAAATGTCAGAATAATACTCCATTCTATAAAAGAACCACATCTTCTTTATCCAGTCTCCAGTTGATGGACATTTTGGTTATTTCCAAGATTTGTTTTTTAATTAATGTGCTATTTTTCAACAACTTGTTTTTATTCAGCAGCCTTAATAAATAATATGTAAAGATGAAGGAGATCCTACTGCTCTTCTGAGTTAGGATGAACAAGCTTAAGGGAAGTGAGTGAGGACTGGCCTCATCCAACAAGCACTATCTAGTTGGCATTGCTTTCCATTGTCACCACCTGCTTTTTAAGGTGTCCCTTGATAGCAGTGAACCAATCATGATTCTCTGTGAAGACAGAACATACTCCAGCCTTCTCTTCCATAACTTGCATCTCTCAGGGGAAGGAAATCTCATCTAAGGGCTTGGACACAAGGTTCCTTTTTCCAGCCAGTGCCACTGGGATAATTGATGAGTCAGCCACCCTCTCAGTCTCCCAATCTGCTGCCATACTGGATTTGTTCAAACTGGAAATAACACCTGCCAACATTACACATGCATTAATAGCTTCCTTCACAAAGGAAGAGCCGGAGATTGACTCTGTACATACCAGGAAATCAGCATTCAGCCAGCCACTTCATTGTGATTTACATGAATAGCCATCACTGAATGAGCCATGTTGTTCTTGACTAACAATTTATAACCTGATGTACGTTTTTTCTTCTTGAATGAGAATTAATATTTGCAGATTTAGTTCCATAGAAAATTAAAAAGTCCCCAACTAGTGCAGAGGGACAAAAAAAAGGGCAGAAGCTAAGTAGCCTTAAAGCTTCTTTGTATCATTTCTCTGCCTATTTTAAACAAAGATTAAGTTACTACTTTAGAAAATAAGCAAAACAAATCATTAGTGATATTAATCATTGTCAGTTTATTTTTCTGCCTCTTTTTTATTTAGTTAGGTGCCAACATCTATAACCTTTAAGTAAATTAAATGTCCACTTGTATTTTATTACACAGTACAAACTCTCAAACCACAGCAATAGTCATAGTTTACATTTGAAACAGCAAAATCGGTGTGACTCCTGTGGTTGACAGATGGGAGCCCTTATTCAGATGCATTCGCTGCCTCGCAGGACCTATAGACTTGGTGTACAATTGGGGAGACAGGCAATGTGGACCATGGTACCAGCAGCCCCTCCCTACGTGCTCCATCTCACAGGCTTGTTTTTTGTGGTTCATGCACAATGTTGTTCGGATCTGCAAAGAGTCCATGACTTACAAACAGTCGAGTTGTGAACTTTCACAGGTGTGGTATATAGGACTCACTCTGTCAGACTTAGGAACAAATTTGACTTATGAACGTTCTCCTAGAACAAAACACTTTTGTAAATCATGGACTTACTATACTTTCTATAAGAAATAAATCCAAATCAGAGAAGCCTGTGGCTATGTACCAAACACACCCTGATTTTCTAAATCTGTCTTCTACTATGGAAGCAATCCCAGTGCTCAGGAATAAGGACCAGAACAGAGCCTCATGCTGAGCTGAGTACCTGGAGGGCACCTGGTAGGTCACTTCTTCCCTTTGGGCCTGGTCCTCTGACCATAAACAGCTCATGGCCCTTAAGAGACATGTGTTCAGGGGCCGGGGATTTAGCTCAATGGTTCCAGCACCTGTCTTGCAAGCACAAGGACCCGGGTTCAATCCCCGGTAACCACATAACAGTACTGCGTGTGGAGCCTCACGCCCAGCAGCAACCAGCACCACATACCACAGTGCCGGGCGTGGTGGCTCACGCCTGTAATCCCAGCACTCGGGAGGCAGAGTCAGGAGGATTGCTGTGATGAGTTCGAGGCTGAGCTCAGGGCCAGCCTGAACCACAAAGCGAGACCCTGTCTCAAAAAACCTAAAAAAAAAAAAAGAGAGAGAGAGAGAGAGATATGTGTTCACAGACATTTGAAAACACCTGCCAGTGGCTAGGTCCACATGATCACGGGAGCCTGTGAGTTCCTGAGTAATGCTTGTTCCTGAAATTGTCATCATCACCCTCACACCTCCTGTCACCTGATAACGGTGTATAATGCCCTTCCCAGCTTTCAGTGACACTGTTGCCACATACGAGTTCCTTCTTCGCTCATTCAGCAAGCATTTGGCTTGAGATATTTTGTGGGCCCTGGGCCTACAGTGACCCATAAGACAAATAGCTGTTCCCTAACCTGCCAGAGTGCAGTAGTTATGGAGTAAGACGTCATGTCATGCAATCATCTCTGATGTCAGCGCATGAGAAATGTGCTGGATGCTGAAGTGACACTTGGGACATGACTTCGTCTGGAATAGGGTAAGACGGTGAGCCCAAGCGGGGCTGTTTGTGTCACCTTGGATGACACTGTGAAGAGGGTGACCCTTGTCATCCGAGGACCCAATCTGTCCAGAGACACACAGGGGTTGGAGGGCAGCAGGAAACTCAAAAGACTCTACAGAGAGAAGCTGTAGAACCAATACATATTGGAAAACAACTTATCACTATTAGTAATTATTTTTATTAGTAATCTACTCACTGAATAAAATAAAACATCATTTATTATTTCTACCTATGGCTGATCTTTTTAAAAATTCATAAATCTTCTTGTGAAAATTCATCACATGATCAAGGAAAGTCATCATTTTTCTTACAGCGTGCATGCAAAGGACCACAAAGGGCTTGACTTTCCACCAACCTTGGTCCTTCTCCTTTTCCTTCTCTCAGTGTCCATCTGCCCTGACGCTGACTTTATACCACTTAAGTGATCATATTCCTCTGTGCATAAGGAAGGCTCTGTCCTGCCCATTGATTGCAACTTGCAAAACCACTTTCCAGTTCAAAACCACATCATGGACCAGGAGAGTACACACCAGGGACACAGTGACCCGAGCTTCTTTTCCATCAGCCGTATCATTTGCTAGTCAGAGACCTTGGCTGTCCCTTCACCAGTCACTTTTTTTGTAATAGAAGAAGTGACTGCTGGCCACGAAGCCCACTGCAGGAGGAGGGGCAGCCATAGGTCCCTCTCTGGAATGTCCTTTAGCGTCTGTTTTAGACAGATTTGCACTGAGTGAGTGCACAATGCTTTAACAGTGCACAACTGTACTTTAAAGCAGGAAACTGCAGTGCACAGGGCTCCTCCTCCTACCTGTTTTCCATCCACCTGAGGACCCATGTGACATGATTCCCATCCTGTGCCCAGCCCTCAGGTAAAGGTGCGTCTACTGAGCTGAGAGTCTACCTCCTTCCAACACGACACAGAGTCACTTAAAGGACACAGCACTTGCACTGTGTGTCTGAATGCTTCAGGGATATCTCAGGAAGACCACCTTCTCCCTCAAGGAAAACAACTCCCTGACCACATACTTCTAGGTCCTTCTGACCCACAAAGCCTCAAAAGGACACTGGCTGTCACTGTCCCATCTGAGGGGCTGGGAATGGCACATTTTCCCTGAGACACTCAGATATTAAAATCCTCCAGGTCCAGACAGCAGGGGGAAGCATTAAGTTCATGAGTTCAAAGTATCATGGAAGGACTGGAGCTCACGAAAAGCTGTTATGCATTTTATGGGTAACCAGAAAGGAGAAATTTGCAGCCTTCAAACACAAAGGGATGATAAGGAGATGAAAGTATTAATTACCCTGATTTGGTGAGTGCCCATTGTCCATGTATACAGAAACGCCATACCGTGCTTCACCAAAGTGTATGATTATACTTGCAAGTCAGTATTTTAAGTTTAAAGGGATAGAAATGCTAACTGGCCTAGTTTGATCATGATACACATGTATCAAATCATCACTGTTCTCCACTCATACGCACAATTAAAATACTAATAAATAAGTAAAACACTGTTTCAGTTTCTGCAGCTCAGACGTGTTGCTGGGCCACACAATGAGCAAAGAAAATGCTAGTTTTCTCTTGTGCTCCTCTAACACTTAGCTGGAGATAAATAAGTCAATAGTAAAATCAGGTTATGTGGAAAAGACCCGCAGCTTGCTCTGAGTGAGCTGTGGACCGGCACACACCTGCCCCTGGCCTGGAAATCTGTCCTTTCAAACGTCTTTACAGAGACCACAGAATCAGCTAAGACTCCACTTGGTAACTTCACATGACCAGGCTGGGCCACACTAACCCTGTGCTGGGTCCCTCTGAAGCCTGAGCAGGCATCTGAGGGAGCAGTGAGGCCCTCCAGGAAGGTCCCAGTGCCAACCGAAGAGCAGCAGCAATTCCAAAGATCTCTGGGAAAGTGAGTCCTTTAACTAATGAGACAAAGTGAGAACGCAGAGTGGTCAAACCCACACAGCAAGTGGCGAGCTCCTGAGAAGATCGGTTTGGAAAGGAGCTCCTGGCTGAAGCAGGTCCTCCGTCTGCAGCACAGTGCCCTCCGGGAGCCCAGGCACTGTGGTGGATCAGCCAAGTTTCTCATAACTATGAAAGCGTCCAAAGTAAACGAGGAGGTGAGGCCTGGGGTGCCGGCTGCAAAGCAGAAGGTAGCGAGCTGCCCGCACAAACCTGACACGGGAACGTGGTGACCCGACACGTGTCCTGGAGACCCAGGCTTTGTAAACAGCCGGGGAGCCTAAAGCAGCAAACTTCCAGCTTCCCCCTCAGGACAAGCACCAGCACCACACGTCTTCACCCCAGCATGTCACAATTTAAAAAATGTTTCTCTCCGTGTTGTCACAGTATTTCATAAAGTGTGTTTCACACACGCGTTCAGAGGGACTGCCCCTGCGGGCCTATCGCGAGGAACCACAGTTCAAGCCCAGAAGAGGACTCAGAAACCACACTCAGAATAATTATCATAGGAAGAGAAAATCTAGGTTGTCAAACTACCCTTTAGATGCCACTTCCTAACTTCCCACATCCTTAAATTCCAGGCTCAGCACTGTAAAGCACAGCTCCACTACCTCCATACCATACCAAGGCTCCCACTGAAGGAAGAGCTCTACAGAACTTCTGCCCGTTTTGGTTCCGACAAGCAGTATAACTATATGAGGCGGGAAGAAAAGCATCGACCAGTAATTGAGACCCTTTTTAAAAACTAAAAAAAAAGAAAAAAAGCCAGGGGTAGGAGTGTAGCTCAGTGGTAGAGAGCCTGCCTGGCCTACCTGGGCCCCTGGTTCTACCCACAAGACCTCAGATACAGAGAAAAGGTGGTGCAGACTATACAAATGAAACACTCATCTTTACTATGTGTTCTGAGAAAAAAGCATTTTCATCATACATTAAAGTGCTTTGGATGAAGATTCTGCCCCCCTGCCCCCTCTGGTGAAGCATTTGCAAGGTACTGTAAACCTGATACAGGAATGCAATTGTGACATACACAGAATTCAAAATGAGATACTAGAAAATGGCTTAATAAACTTTCTGAGGAGACAGAGGTCCCCAGTGGACAGGCAGATATTGTATGAAATGACTGTGCTCAGAGTCTTCCTCGAATTGGAAGAGATTTTTGTTCCTTTGAGTTAACCTAAATTTGAAAGCTTGAGAACTTGGTGGTGGTCAGAAATTATATAGCAAACCCAAAACACAGAATTAATTTGTATTCCAAAAATATTTTTGGTATTTCTATGAAAATAAAATCAAACCACAAAATCTTTTCAGATTCATAAGTCTACATGGACCCATTGTAAACCAAAGCAAGAGTTCTCTTATGAAATTCTCCTCTGAACTGCTATAGTAAGAGATGAGTCTAAACCAGTATCTACCTAGTACCAAAACAGCAGTCTCTGAGTGGACTTCAGAATCAGTAAGTCCTCTGTAGTCTTACCCGCCCTGATCCCTCCTCCTGCCATGAACCCCTGTGGGGAGTCCTGGACATCTTGCAAGATCTGAATCAGTGTCACCTCTCACTAGGGCTCATCTCGACAATCAACTTCATCAGCCTCAAAGATGCCTAGATTAGCAAAGCAGAGCTGAGTATGTCGGGGCAGATCATAGAGGCGTGACAACGGCCAGTATGTCCACTCTGTACTCAGTTCCTTATCTGCTCAATGATCCCTTCCTCTCAGGCTGTTTCCCTGCTTTTTGCTTCCTGGAGGCCATGAGCTGGGCGGCTTTCCTTCAGATCATTCCTACCCCTCACCTTTCTATCATGCTTCCTTTCAGCCAGCTGACCACAGACTGAAACCTTTGAAATCTGAGGCCAAATAAACCTTTTCTCTTTAGAGTTCAATACATCTGAATTTTGTCTCATCAACCAAAAAGTGACAAATGTATCCTCCCAAGAGTTCCCCGGATAGTACAGAACAGTGCTGACCTAACTGAGCTGGGTACAGCTGGTTTCTCCCTGACACGCCATCAGCAAGGACATATAGTACGGCTACAGGTGACGTTGTGCATGAGGCATGATACCTGGCACCCCAATTCACACCATGCTCCACTGTGCTCTGGCCTCCTCTGCGCCACCTGCATCAGCACTACAGGCCTCGTCCTTCTGATGCTGGCAGAATAAGTGAATTCTGACTCTATAGAGTCCTTTGGGGCTCCTTTGGATCCTTTGCTTTCCCTTTCTTCTCTGAACCGATATAGGTTTTACTGGAGTTTCTGTGACTGTCCTAAGTCGTGTGTTAGCAGACAGAAGGGTCCACTGCCCCAAGAGTAGATTTCCATAAAAGAAACTCCATGACACTTTCTCTTTGTGAGAGATACTCCTCAGAGTGTTTCTTGTGGGAATTTGTGGAGTCATATTCCACTACTTTGCCCTTTGTTATTGTGTTGAGTGGAATTAGCCAGCACATAGCCTTCCTTCTCAACTCTGTCAAGATGCTATCCTACACCACAGAATCTAAGGGCTGACAAACTACATTTCCCAGCCGCCCTTACAATTGAAGATCCTGAGAAAATACCCTGTCTCTCCAATTTTAAAGATGAAGGTGAAGTAAAAAAGAGACTGGTGACCTTTGGCTTTTTACTTCCTGGGTCTGTTTCTCTTGTGGCCATGGTCCCATGGTCTGCCGCCAGCTTTCTGGGAATTCAAGGGCATCAGCTCTGCTTCCTAGTATCTGATGCCATATTTGGGGGTGCAGCTCAGTTTAAATGGCCTGTCCCTATAGCCTTCAGGCCTCAGAGTGATCTTCAGACTCCCTAGGTAGGCAATGAGTTAGCCAAGGGCATTTCTCTGGGCATTATTCTCAGAGTTCCAGGCTGGTGCTCACACATACAGGTCTCTCAACAATTGTGGGAGTACTCAATTCCCTAAAATATGGCTATTCCTGCTTAAATTAAGTAATGTCTGGAGTCTGTATTGACTCAGAACAGTGGCCTCAAAGAAAATCACAAAACAGTGCAATTCTCTATCTGTCACATTTTACTGGCTGGTAGATAAGTTTGTAAAGCAAGAGACTCCAGTCTTCTGCGTACTGTTCAAATCGGTGAACTTTTCAATTGCTGTGATTTGCCAAACATTGAAGTCCCAGGAGTCATCTTGGAAAATACCCACCAGGAAACAACAATAAATTTAATGAGTGTTGCATTTAATGGAAAAAATGTCACTAACATATTTGCCATGGCAAAAATTTACAGGGCAAAGAATCTGTATGAATCCCATTTAGAAAGCACTTAATCTAAATATTTAGAGAGACTAAACAACATAAAGTTCAGCTGATCAAGTTGTGAGCACCTTTTTCTTTTTTCAAGAAAAATAAAAATAAATAAGAAATAAACTTATAAAATTGAAGGAGGAAATTTCTGAATTTAAAAACAATCAGACGTTCAGAAGGTCAAGTGCTGTCAATAATGTCTTTAAAAGTCAATAGAAACAGAATATTATGCTATAGTCTTGAGAACTATATGTGTCACAAGAGGAAAATAGAAGCTAATGTCATTCTCTACACCTGGATTACTATCACAAGAAATATAGTATCTGTTGCACTGTGCATTTTTACATGTAATAATTCAAATTCCTTAAAGTAAAATGTTAAAAAAGAATAAGAGGAAGTGAAGAAAGAAAGAAAAAATTTCATGATAAAGTAAAAAAAGTAGTTTATGTATATAGGTAGTGGGGTGAGGGAGGGCAGGACAAAGGGGGAAAATGCGAATCAAGATGTGTCATATATAAGTATAAATCCTGAATGTGATCATAATATATGTAAATAATGTACCAATAAACTCAATAACAGAAAAAAAGAGCAAATAAAGTCCCATTAGATTTTTGGGGTTCTGTTTTGTTTTGTTTTTTGCAGTACCAGGCTCAAACTTGAGCCCTTTTGCTTAGAAGTTACGGCTCAGTGACACTGAGCTAAATCCCTGGCCCTTCATTAGTTAGAATCTAAATGTTTTGGGGACATAGATTTTATTTCACTTTTCTATTCCCAGAACCTATCCTCATGTCAGGCAGAGAATAAATATTTGATAAAGACAAAGGGAGTCAATAAAAGAAAAAGAAACAAATACATTTATTTGAAACTTATCTTCACACAAATTCCAAAGTGTAATAGAAGTTTCTTAGAATGAATCATAGACAGTAATTTAAAATGAAGATAAAATGAATATATTCAGAAGAAAGATAAGAAGTCAGCTCAATTCATAAGAAACCACTGAAATATTGAATGGTAAAGATGAGTAAATTAAAGGATGACCTAGAAAGGTGTTTTTCGAAAGGGAAAGGAGGAAAGGAAGAAGCAGCAGCATCCACCTCGAGAATGAGTGAATTAGGCTTCCAGACACTAGGAAGACCAAGTCATACTTGATGCGCTACTTGAAAAACTGACACAAGGATCCTAAAAATCCCAAAACTTGGACAAGCTAAGACATAAACATTCAAAGAAAATTGATACATGCTGAAAAATTCCCATGTTGAAATGTTCATTGCTGATCACAAAATCTACTTTTCTGAATATGAAATTTACTCCTCAGGAACCCAAATTACCTTATAAATGTTAGCAATCCGTCAGTTACATATTCCCTGAAACAAAGCAGAAGACGCCAAGGGCAATTGTCTCTTATCTTACAAGCTTCCCGAAGAGCTGCCCTCCGTCCTGCCTACTCCTGCCTCCCAAAGCCTCGCGCAGCTCCTGGGCTCCTTCCTCTCCTGCCTGCTGACTGCTTCCTGATCTGCACTCTCCTAGAGAAGGTTCCCACCTTCTAGACTCGCACAGTGGGGAGCAGTGACATAGCACAGTGCAGAGGAGCAGCTCACATCATATCCCCCCCACCTTCCCAGGGCTGAGCAGGTTCAGTCAGCTCCTCTCGCCTGACCTTCCACTTTCCACACTTCATCACTGTCCTGCAGTCACAGCCTGAAAATACACTGCACTCCAGCATGGTGTGGTGCCATAGGAAAAATTGTTTCCCTGACTTTTATATTGTTCTGTCATTGTTGACTGCCCCTTACTGTGTAAACTGCTAAACTTTATCAGAGGTATGTATATAGGGGGACACATAGATAGAGATATATACATACATTACATGGCTCATTACTACCTGAAGCGATCTTGGTACCTCCTTGCTACTAGCTTTTCATTAAATCATTTGTTAAGTGATAGAAAAAAAGAATGAGCAAAAAAAAACTTCATGGGGATGGGAGTGGGTACTCTAGGATAGAGCAGTATCTTAACGTAAGACAATATCTGCTCCAGAAGAGTACAGGTATGGGCGGGTCCCTGGCAAAAACACAACAGGCTCCAAGTACCTGGAGAATAACTTCAAAGAGTATTATGCCAGTTTTACAGTTATAACTGGAGCTTGCCCTTATTGTAACCCTCACCAAAATGGTAATAACCTCCAAAGGCATAAGTACATCTACTTACATCCTTGAAAACAGAAAATATTGAAAGGGTTTCAGAGAAATTGTTTTCATCAGATGTTCAGGTTAAATTAGTCTAATTATATAAAATGTATCAAGATTCATAATAGCAGCATAAGGTAAGGCTGGTTCAGGAGTTACAATATTTCTAGTGATGGGTTATTACCATAAATGAAAGAGCCAGACATGCGAGTGATGTCTTATCCTTACCTGTCCCTGCCACACCCTGCGGGTGGTTTTAATAGGATGTTTTCAAACACTATGTCACATTTTATGTAAAGGCTAGGCCCACCTTAGTCTGATTCCCTCTTCTACAAAATAACCAGGAGAACCCAAATTCCCTCAGTCTCCCTAATAAAAAATATGAATTTTTTTAACCACCAGTCCTGGAAAGGCTTCCCTAGAAAGAGATTATCTTTAGAAGGATGTAGAAGAAAATGAGTATGTGTTAGACTTCAAAGTCATATGGAGAGAGAGACCCGTGAAAGAAAGGAAAGAGCTAGAATACAGACACATGTACGGATTTAAAGAATGGCTCAGGGGCTCACATGGGAGAACCGAGAAACAGATCCCTTTGGATTAGGAAGTTATTTCTGGCATGGGACCTTGTAAGATATTAAATGAACCCATGCTAATTTTTCTTTTTCAAAAGATGAAATGGCAAGGTCACACAGTGAGTATTTAATTTAGAATAGGCTGTCCATGGCTGTGCCCATCATTCATTCTTTTTTCTAAAGCCCTTCCCTCCAAATATAGCTAAAAGAACCTACAGATAAAAATATGCAGTAGTCCATAAATAAAACACCATAAAATAGACCTGTCGGAAAGCTGATACAAGCCCAAATCCCTCTCTACAAACACACACACACACACACACACACACACACACACACACACACACAGAATATTTCAACTGAACTGGAAGGTAGATTCTTTCACCTGTACAAGCAGTAAAAGTAAATCTCTACAAAGTAAAAATTAGTTGAATGTGAGCAGACGTTCCTGGAAGTTCTCTGTATGGAAATAGGGCTTTTGGGTTGCACTCTGGCATCCAAGTGATAGTCCCTCTGTTTGCAAATGCATATTGCCTTAGGTTTGATAGACTGATATCCAGGGGTAGAATTTGTGCCTCACTTTCTTGCGCCCATCTCTGAGGTGTGTGTGTCTGTGTGTGTGTCTGTGTGTCTGTCTGTCTGTCTGTCTCTCTGTGTGTGTGTGTGTGTGTGTGTGTGTGTGTGTATACAGACAGGTCATACTCGAACGTCAGGAGACACAGAGTCTGAACTCACCATAGGTTTTAGACAAGATGACAGCTTCCAATGAAGATTTGTGTGGAGGAAGTTGAATATAACAATACATACTTAAACAACTTCCTTCATACAAAAGTCACACTAAAGATGGGGCCACACTAAGGACAGCAGGGCCAGGGCAAAGCTATGTCTCTTTCCACAGCCAGATTACACAAGTTCTGTGCGATATGATGGAAAAGAAGTGGAAGATGCCCCTCCCTCCCCCAGGACCTTTCTTGCCGGTCACACATCCTCTGGAAACCCTTCTCCCATTTTGGGCCCTGAATCTTTCCTCCCTCTGCAGCTGTCCAACTATGAAAAGCCTGGAAGAGACAGCAAAAGCGATTATTTTTTACACGGAGCACATGCCCTAAAACCCAAAGCTTCTCCTCTGGAGTTGACACTTCTTTTCTGTTCATCATCTGCCTCTCATCTTTCTTTCCCTTCTCATCCCCCTAATCCATCTGGTTCAACTCTGATCTCCATGAACACCTTCTGTGTCTCCAGGCCTTCTGTTCTCCCATTCCCGCCTTACTTGTATCTAAAAATGGTGCAGCGTGGCCTTCTTCCAGGCGGGGATGGCAAGGCCACATTCCCTCTACCTCTCCATCTTAGGCTGTGTGACCCTGGCTCCTGCCCGGGGTTCCTGAGCTCTGGCTTTGTCTGATACTGGAATTCAAAGATGTGTATCTGTTTAGGAAAATGTGCAAACCACATAGCATGGCTAAAACCAGATGCTTGACAATTAAAGAAAGGATTTTGATTCACACCTATAAACAAAGCATAGTGATGGGAAATCTCCAATTTTGATTCTACTCAAAAATATATATTACTCACTTACTGTATACCCCCCAGCCTTGATATTTTTGGGGACTTTGTTAACTTTAAAGAGTACTAAATTAAATGGACCTAAACTGGACAAATGATTCCCAGGGTGATGTTGCAGGTCACTCACAGTGTAACATGACCATGAAGGAGAAACTGCAGTACTCACCTGTCCCCAGGCAGAAGGGCGAGGTCAGCACGAGCCTCACCAGCCCACCTCCGCAGTGAGGGAAGTGAGACAAGTCCAGTGCTGCCTCAGGGCCCCACTCACAGAAAGACTCGTTTCAGAAACAAAGTGTGCCGACTCACTAGAATTGAGATGACTTACGTGCTGCGTAGTCCCCAGGGCTATACAGGGTGCGTGGACTTGCACTCTCCCCTGGCAGGACAGCTTTCCAAGGCTTGCTTCACATAGCAACCCTGGAATGGAGTAAGGGGGAGTATTTTAGTTTCCTTGGGAAACTAAATTAGGAAACAAAATATTAAATAGGTGTTAAATACTAAACATACCTAAACCTCAGCTGCCTCTTTCAATCCAGGCCGTTCACGGGCTACCTTCCAAATCCTACACCAAATGCATCTATGAATCAAATTATCATCCCTCTCAAGATGTTTGATGCTGCTCCCCATTAAGGGTTTATATGTGGTTTAATGTAAACTAGTCTATCACCTCTGTACTTATACATCTTCCTATGTAGTACACGCCCACAACACCTATAGGGCACATCCTTACCACCCAAACTTCCTCACACACACAGACACACTCTTTCTCTCTCTGTGTGTCTCTCTATGTCTTCTCTGTCTCTGTCTGTCTGTTTGTCTCTCTCTCTTTCTCAGAGTGTGTATGTGTCTCTCTCTGTTTCTCTCTCTCTCCTAACTAAAGTTCTTATTTACACTTGCCTATAGTCATCCACACATGAACGCACGCACACACACACACCATCATACCATATTACTTAACCTTACTTTCCTATATTCATAGCTATTCTTACCTACAAACATACCACTCAGTCTTCTCTACACTAACACACACACACTCCTTTCTACACGTACTCAGGACACCCTCCCCTTTTCTAACACACACCGCCGCCTCTCCCCACCTACGCCCCACCCACACATTCTTGCTGTAGCCTCGAGTCTGATCCCTCCTCATCCTAGCAGAGCAGCTCCTGAACTCGTGACAATGGATGAGCCTGATGTGAAAAAGCTTCGGTCTTTGCAGCACAGCCTTGTGATGCTTTTTCTATCTGAGCCCATGAGGGAGACAAAGCCCTGTGATAAGAAGATCTGGGTTCTACTTGGCACTGACCCTGGGACCTTCCTGAGCTGTTGACACTGGCCTGGCTTCCTTATGTGCTCACCCAGCAGTGGGGGCCTGGCAGGCAGCACAAACAGGAAAGACACCAAAAAGCACAAGGCGCCATCCAGGGTTGTGTGTATTCACTCAAGGGACGTCTTCCTGCCTTCCTGAGACAGGGCTTCCCGGAGGGAGGGAACACTTCCTCAGAAACACTCCTGGGCAGAACAGACACAGAAGCCTGAGGTGGAGGACCAAGGGCCTCTTCCATGGAGCACAGGAAGTCCACTCAAGGACCTCTGTGAAGTGCCCTGTCTGTGTAGCCCTTGTGTCAGCTCTGAGAACTATTGGTCCCATTTGTCTTCCCAGAGCAGATCCAATGGGTATCAGGAGTGTGGGGACTCTTCCAACTGTGCAGGCCAAGAGCTCTGCAACTCTGTAATTTTATAAGGACAGGAACACAAAAATGCAAGTTCAAAATGAAGTGCTAGACCTTGAAGGGGGCCAACCTGTGAAGTTTAAGTGACACTGAACACCACTGTGACTTCACCTCAAGACTCAGTTTTCCCTGTAGATGGAGAGTTCACTGGCACTGGGGCTTGTCCTCACTCTGAAGGGACTCTGTGTGCTGTGAACAGTGAGCTCCTGGGATGACCGTGCCCGGGGTAGTAGTCTTACCTGATCCCCTCCCACAGTTCAGAAAATTATGCCAGCTCTGGGGGCAGTGTGGTTCACAGACACCAGGCACAGGTCCTGGCTACAGGAGGGGAACGTGGGCTGGGTGGAGGGGAGACCAGCAGATGAGGGACTACAAGGCAAAGAGGCAAGTTCCAGGCTCAAAAGACTGCTGTAGGGCATGGAGAAGCCCTGTCACTTTGCCTTCAGTGGGGGAGCATTGAGCAGGCTCTTAGAGACGAGAATGTGAGAATTTCAGGTAGAATGGAGCGTGCATGTATTAAAAGCATGGTGAATTGTGACTGGTCAAGAGAAGGTGTAGCATTCAGTTAGAGAAGCTATGGGAAGGGAGGTTTGTAAAGGAGTCCATGTTAACAAGCAGAGGGTAATTGTCAACATGCAAATCGTACAACATGTCATATCCACCAGAATCAACAGAACACCAGCTAATCCCATTAGGTTTAAAGTGGGATTAGATTCTAAGTAGGCAAGTCACTCATATTAATTAATCAGTTAATCAACCAGGATTTGCTATACTCAGTGCAGTACAGTTTACCTTGTTTCCCCCTAAGTGGAAAAAAAAAATGATGTGATTTCTACAAACTTTACATAGATTATTTGGGAAAAGAAAACTAGTTCCCCCAAACAACTCATAAACTACACCATGTTCATTCACATGGCCCTGATGTAAAATGCAAAGTACAAATCAGTTCTAAGTAGGGAAGATTTCAGGAGCACAGTGACAGGGGAGCGGGCCTTGAGTGTGAAGAGAGCAAGGCGTTCAGCCTTGTCTTGTAACCACAGGTGCCAATGTACTGGGCACTGCATTGGGATCGAAACCTCAACTCTACTCCAGCACTGCCGATTCGCTGTCCTCAGACCTGATCCTTAACGCTCAGCTTACTCAGCAGTTTATTAGCCCTTTTGTTTACAAACCCTGAGCTGGAGACATCCATACGTGAGCATTACTAATTGTGTGCTTTGTACCGACATAAAGGACCAAAGAGGAGGGAACAGGAGAGCTGTGAGGAAGGGAGGCAGCTCTTTGGAGGCTAACTGATTTGAGCTCCCTCTAAGCAACATAAACTGAGCGCAAAGCTCAGGCGTGGGGAGTAACCAAGACCACAGTGCAGCAGGAACAATGAGCTTCCTCTGAAGGTAGCATGCCTGGGTAGCTAGACTGGCAGAGATGGGCCAACTTACACAAGAATATTTGGCAGACTGAAAAGTTAGGAAGGCCACCAGAGAAATTTCCAGCTAACTGTGGAGAATCCCTGAAGAAAGCTAGTCTATGAAACTGTCCATGCACAGGCCCTCAAATCAGGGCAGCCAGCCTCCGTCATCTGGGTTTCACTGAGCACCTGAAATCGGACCTCAGTGGAATAAACCATGATGTAAACAGAGCAGAGGAGAAGCACTTCCATTCTGGTGGGGCTGTGGGTTCTGCGTGTGTTCTGATCTGGACTGAGTTTTCTTTCGGTTACATTAATCCTCATCATCAGACAAATTTTCCTTAAAGTCAGCAGGTGTCAAGAGAGTGGGCCAAAGGTGACAGCTCTGAAATCTGCTCTCTCCTTCCTTAGAGACAGTGGCAAAATACACTATCCTTGGAAATCGTGCAAGGAAAATCACTTTGTTGCCATATGAATAACAGATTCAAGGATTTATTTCACACAGGTGCTTGTAGTTAAATTTTCCTTCATGTACATTTGAAAGGCATCCAGGTGTCCCCGGGGTGGGCAGGGGACTCTCATGTCTGGATGGGGAGGCAGAACGTGAGCGGAGAAGTCTCGGGCCTGGTATACTGGTCATGTTCTCATTGCTGGGACAAAAATGCCTGACATGCATAACTTAAAGAAGGAAGAGTCTACTTTGACTCATGGTTTCAGAGATTTTATCCCATGTTCAGCTGGTTCTGAAGCCGAAGGTCTTGGCAAAAGGGCATAATAGAGGAAAGCTGCTTACCTCATGGCATCCAGGATGCACAGAGACAGGGAAAGAGCCAGAGGAGAGAAGGGGAACCAGGTACAGAAATACACTCTCCTCAGTCACCTCTGGGAACATTCTTCTAACCAGGCCCCACCTCCAAATAGCATGTTCGACAATAAAATCATCAATGGAATAATCATCGTGTTAATAATCCTATGATCTAGTTACGATCCCAAAACCCTACCTCTGCACACAAGAATCTTTGTGGGATGATTTGGATCAAACTATAACACCCAACAACTGCATTGTAGGGTGCTGCATTCATACCACCCATCAGGTGACTGGAACAAGATACTAAGTCCTCCAAGTCTCAGTTTCTTCCTTTATAATCTAAGTGTATCTTAAGTTAAAGGACCTTGAAGCACTTGTAGAGGAGATGGAATGAAGGCAATGAGGGTCCTAGAGATTCTTAATAAATCTCATAGTAGAAGACTCTTGCTAGTCCTCATGGATCTAGATCGTGATTCTGATATATATTAGAGGATTCTGTGACATGTTCACTGTTACATAAGTCATCACAAAGTGTGGCTGATCACATTACCCAGCAACCCTAGGACTTCAGTGGAGTGCCATGAAAGGAACCGGACACCCTGACATCCTTTCTTTCTTCCCCCACCCCAGTATGATCAGGAAATTTATGTCACCAAGATTCCCAGAAGACTAGGAGTTGGGGTAACAGAGAATAAGACATACCTCTTCAGCAAAGATGCTGGTTTCCTGGGACTGAGTGCCCTACTATCCCAAGTTTAGTGGCCTAAACTTCTGCAATTCATTATTTGCACAGCCCAGAATTCCAAGCCTTTCATCTCCAAAGCTACTTCTAGAAAACTACTTTGAAAACAGACTCCCTCTGGCTTACACCCAGCTACACACAGACAGCCGCTCTGTCCCAAGAACAACCTGGCCTTCATAACTTGGAACACACTTGACCGGTGACTATGATCATTTAGTAACATCTGCGACAAATACCATTTATTTTTAAACATTCCATGGGTATTTGAAGAGCTCTTGAAAGAAAACCTAGAGAATTTTTAAAATACCAAGTTGCTCTTCTTAGAGGTCTGTATCATACAGAGACAAATAATGACCCTGATAAAAATCTGAGCGGGGACATCTGAGAGCCTCTAACAGCCACAGCTTTTCAGATCCTCCTACCCCAGAATCCCTAAACACAAAGCACGGTGGATAGGTAGCCCAGGAAGCTCAAAATGAAGGAGAGTAGGTGGCAAGCAAACAAAGTCACCAAGACCAGGGTTTTTGACATTCACACAAGAGGTGTGTGGTTGTAATCCATGGGCTCTAACTACAGATTCTGACATAAAGCGAATGTTTTAAATTATTTGTTCATTAAATTGCTGTGAATCCCTCCCATCTTTTCAGTCAGGAAGCCTCTGCTGCGTGAGGCCCAGAATGGCCAAGTGATTCCATGTATTTTATGTCACTCCAGGCTGCTTGGCTTGGCAGAATGATAGTGTCAACAAGGAGAATGGATGACAGCCTTTGTGTGGGGCTGCTGGGATAGCTACCGCTCTCTCCCAATCAGAGGAGCTCCAAGGAGATGGTAAGTGAAGGGTTGATCTGGTCTACCAGACCAGGCCTGGGTAGGAAAGAGTAAAGGGCAACCCAATAATAGGTAGGTGGCTGACATCTTGCCTTTTCCTGCTGTCCATCAGTTCAAAACCAGAACTGTCCAGAAGAAGATGCAGTCTAATCTGCTCAACTGGCAAGCCAGTCGGCACTCAGCTTCCAAATGTAGCTAGAGTAAAAGTGAAAGTAGACAATGTTGAGATTGTAACAAAAAAGTAAGGAAACAAATTTTATATATATGGGGGGGTGGTAGGGTGGGTGGGGCTATGGGAAAAAATGAGAATTAAGTTGTGTCTTATACTGGTACAAATCCCCATTATGGAGTGCAATCATGATGTGTATATTTAATGTACCAATAAAGATAATTAAAAAAAAAAAAAGAAAGTAGAAGCCATAGGTAAGTTGTGTTTAGTTAGGAACTACAAAGATAATGAAGTGACTTAATTTCAATCCTCAATGGGATTATATAAACTATTTGCTCTTGATCTAAAAGCATACTCTCAGAAGCTGTATCATATTATTCCATTTTAAAAATATATTATCTTATGGAATTTTCTCCAAACTTGAGGTTTATTTCATAACAAAGAGGAAGAGTTTCGAGAACAGAATAACAAGCCCTCTGCCTGCTTTCTCTCTACTTTCTTTCCCTTCCCCTTTTCTTCTTCCCTCCTCCTCTCCTTACTTACTTTCTCATTTCTTAACACTCCTTCATTTTTTCCCTCTGCTGCCTCCCTCTCCTTCCTCTTCTTTCTCTAATCTATTTTTTCACTCTCACGAGCTTTCACTGGGTGCCAACCATCTGAAAGGTGATACTTCCTGCTTCTGAAGTAGGGAAGTTCACCAAGACTGCTGAGTTCACTGTGGTCAGAGGGCCTTAGCTTCAGAAGACACGTCTGTCCTCAGTCTCGGCCATCAGTAGTAGAAAAGGCATCCCCTTGGAAACTTTGATGGGGTCCAGGTGTTGGAGAGTCCTGGCTCAGGGAAGAGGAGGAGGGAGTGAGGAGTGGTATTCCAGTCAGGTAGCACCCGGTTAGAGCTGGGATTAGAGCATGTCCGATGAGAAAGCCACGCCTGACATCTGAAATGAACAGATATTTTTCAGAGGAAGAAATAAGAGCAGCTAAGAAGCATATGAAGAAATGCTCAACATCATTAGTCATTTGAGAGATGCAGATGAAAACAACATTGAGATTTCATCTCACTCCACATAGAATGGCTTCCATCTCAGAATCAGCCAACAGCAAATGTTGGCGAGGCTGCGGAGAAGAAGGAACCCTTCTCCACTGTTGATGGGACTGTAGACTCATACAACCCCTATGGAGATCAGTGTGAGGATTCCTCAAAAAGCTAAGATTGGAGGTCCCATTTGACCCACCATTGCCCTGCTAGGTATATACACACAAGAATTAGAAGACCCATATCACAGTGACATATGTGCACCCATGTTTATAGCAGCCCAATTTGTGATTGCTACATCTTGGAAACAACAGAAGTGTCCATCAACTGGAGACTGGATAAAAAAGCTGTGGTTCTTCTACAGAATGGAGTATTACTCTGCCATAAAAATGATAAGTTTGAATCATTTCTACTTAAATGGACATACCTTGAGGATATCCTCATAAGTGAAATAAATAGGGCACAGATAGGTACATATCACATCTTTTCTGTGGTATGAGAAAATAAAGATGTAAATGAGTCCTAGAATTGTATGTTATATATTGTGAAATAGAAAATGCTCAATGTAAAATAGGAAGAAGGGGGGAAAATGATGAGATTGCAACAAAAAAGTAAGGAAACAAATTTTATGTATATGGGGGGGGTGGTAGAATGGGTAGGGCTATAGGAAAAAATGAGAATTAAGTTGTGTCTTATACTGGTACAAATCCCCATTATGGAGTGCAATCATGATGCATTTATGTAATGTACCAATAAAGATTAAAAATTAAAAAAAAGAAAGAAAGCCACGCCAAGGACGTCCCCTGTGTATTAGGGGAATAGTCTGCTGCTGAAGTCGTGGGGAGCTGTCGCTGGAAGAACCTTTCCAGATAGGATGCAATGTGTTCTTACAACAGAGCCGTCTCTCCAGTGCATGGCTTCCCTCCTCTGGAGCCCTCTGGAATGTGTCCCCACAATAATGAGGCAGGGAGGTGAGGAGGTGGAGGCCCCAGGAATTCAGATCCCCTCCTGGCCTTCTTCTAGGACTCGGCATTCAGCTGTGATTGTCTGCTTTTCCTGTAAATGCATGATCCTAAGGTGCAAAACTGTAAAGGAAACAATGTCTTATAGTTGTGCACCCTGAGGCAGCACTTCTCTTAAAACTCAGTGAATAATTTAGCTCCCACTGGCAAAAACAGGCAGGGTGGACTGTGCAAAATCTTCCAATATGGGTCCTCAAAACAGCAGAAGATGAATATATCTAGAGAGCTGTTAAGAAGGCAGCGAAACATAACATCTGAATTGCAAAACTATTGAAAATCAGCATGTTACCCACAAGGAGTGACTGCTTATTTTTATCCTTCTGTAGGAAAAGGTGATGCTGTAGTCACCAAACACTTGGGAAGACATTTATAGACTTCTGTAATAATTAACATTACTTGACAGGCATTGCCCTGAAGGTGACTAGTGGAAAAAGCAAGTCAAAAGACAAAAGTACAGATCTTTGCATTTCCTTTGCTGTTTTTGATAATAATGACAATAATGGCCAACATTTATGGAACTCAAGATTATATGGCAAGCATTTGCCAAGCACCTGTATATGGTTATCCCCTTTCATTTCTAGAAATAATGGGCAATTAAAGGGAATTTCTTTAGTGACTATGAATCACATCTCCTGGGTCTGTAAAGGCAGGAGCTATACTGCTTCATTCAGATCAGCTCAGTGCTAAGTACAGAGTGAACCTCGAAGAATGTCTATTCAGCCATTGTTTTAAAACATGAATCTGCATTTGAAAGTTGAGATGGTTACAAATATCAACCTACTTTCTTTTCAGACAATTCCTGAACCATGTGTGTTGAACCTGCTTAATGCATTTTTTTAAAAAGTGTGGAGGTGTGCTTTACAAAGGGCGTGTCACCCCCATAAGTACTGCTGTAGGGGGCTGGGATGCAGCTTAGTGGTGGTGAGGAGTTGCCTCACATGAAGGAAGTTCTGGCTTCAATCCTCAGCACCACAAAGCAACACCTAATAACTTTGAATCTTGAGTGTCCCCCAAAGTCCATGTAGTAAAGGCTTGCTCCCTGAGTGGTACCACAGGAGGGAGTGGAGCCTTCAGGAAACTGCTCCTAGCAGAAGATTTAGATCCTTTGGTGGCATGCACATAAAGGGGACAGTAGGACCCAAGTGTCTTCCTCTCCCTCTCTTTGCAGCTGAGAGGTAGGCAGTTTGACTTCACTGCTTTCTTCAGGACAAGCTGCCTCACACAGACCCAAAAGGAAGCAGGGCCAGCCAACCATGGACCAAAATCTCCAGAACTACAAGGCCAAATAAACCTTGCTTAATATAAGTTAATTATCTCAGGTGTCCATTATAATGGCTGAGGGCTGGTCAATAGACAGTAAACAACGCTGCAACCATACGGTACATTTTTTGGCAAATCCTTAAAAAAAATATGTTTCTCACTCACCAGCATTTCAGTGTTTCAAAGTGAGTATTTTTCTAGAAATAGGAAACAACACCTCAAACACCAAACAGTACGCTTTTCTATCCTTTCTGTCTAATCGTTAGAGTTCTGGTCCCATGGAAAGAAGAGCTTCCCAAGCCTATTATTTATGGATTGCCAGATCCTCTGAAACCATTCACTCTAGCTGCCAATTAAACACAGCAAAACAAAACTGAACAAATTGTGAGAGAATTGCTAAAGAACAAATTGTGAATAGAACAAATTGTGGAAGGACTTGTCCAAATTAGAGGAAAGATTGGACTACACAGTGTGTCCATAAAGTGTTCATACAATGTGGATGTTGATAAGAAATCTGCAAACACTAACAGTCCTCAATTTAAACAAGTTATAATTCAAAACTGCATCTGCAAATTGTTAGAAGTTTAGAAGATATTTTCCCATGACCACGGTGAGTGTTCATTGCAGGGTAATTAGAAAGATATTTGGCCAGGACATTGGTTTTTAATCAGTAGCTCACTGATTGGCCACCGAGTCTCCCTGTGTGAGACTAAAGATGAGGAAGACAGTTAGGGCAGATGTGCCCCATCATTACTTGCAGATCCAAGACACAGAGCCTGCTGGTTTACATCAGACAGTACCTGTACCCCAGTAGCTCTGCCTAATGAATGAAGCTACTGCAAAGGTAATGTACATATTCATTCCCAAGACCCAGAATAGAACTGACCTATGCTGCCCTAACCTAGTACCTCCCAGGGAGGCAGGAGGTAGAATGAAGAAAATAAACAACAGAAAGCTTTGAGGCAGGAATTGAGCAGCAGGACAGCACAGAGATGACTCCAAAACATCAGGCATTCAATAGATACAGGTCAGTCTGCCCACTCCCCACTCTCCACTCCCCACTCCCACTCTGCATGCACCAAGCCCAAATACATGACCCTGGCCTGGATCCAACACCATTAGAACTGCAGTTTTGACACTCTTCCATCCATCTAAGAGACTTTGAAAGTCACTGACACTTCTGAAAACATTGTGCTGTCAAAAACCCCTCCTCCTGCCATTAGGCCAATCAGGTGTTCTATTGGGCTGGGATTCTTATCAGTCCTCCTACAGTCCCAGGACCTGAAGAGTTCCAGTGTCTGCCCCTATCTAGCTACAAGCTCTTCCCATGGCCTGCTGCTACCATGAGGTGTGTACTTTTGCCACACTTGCACTGATCAATCTTCCTCTTGTCACTCTTCTGAGTGCCCTGCTCAATTCTGTGTTCAGTAAACCAGGAACCTGGAAACAGCTCCCCCAAGACCCTTCACCCCAAAACACCAGGGTCTAAGGGAATTCCCCTGTGCCTAGACACTCATACCAGCTATAATGGGAGAAAAATATCTATAAAAGGGACAAGCGCTAGAAAGTCACAAACATCATGCCCACGTGCCGTTCCCCAAGAGGGTGGTGTCAAGGAGACTATGGCTTGAGGATCCACAAACACCTCTTTTCCCAAGCCCTAGATAAGAGGCCCCTTGGTCTAGACACAGGACATTATGGCAGGGCAGAGATAGGGCAGGAACAGATGGAGGATGACCTGGAAAACTGAAGCCACCTCAAAAAGTGGAAGGAAACATTGAGATTTATTTTCTTAGACTTCACAGAAAATGTTTATTTTACCCATATGCTCTTTTATTACATTTATGGGTCCCCAAAACAGATAATCACCTCACCAACAAGTAGAAAGTAGAACCATAAGGGGAAAGAATGTTATTCTCCTTCCATACACTGCTTAGAGTGGATCCCGGGAGAAAGAAGGCAACATGGCCTTGGATATCCTTCTACCACCTCAGGGAGTACCTTGCTGTTCATGGTGGTGGTGTGGACCCCTTGGAAGCAGCAGAGGTGACCAGGGGAAGCAATGCAGAACTCAAAGAGGACAACAGCTGTAGGACAGTAGAACACAGTTAGACAAGCGACCAGGCAGGACAAGGGCTCTTAAGAATACGCAAGGGACAAGGGAGCAGGAGTCACTCTGTAGCTCCCAGGTAGTGGCTCTATCATTCCAGGGCAAACAGGGAAGGGAACCTACGTTACCACTAACCCAGGGGCAGCCTGGTACTGAAGCAGTGAAGTTCTGAGCCAGCCTGCCAGCTGTGCAATGTACAGACTGCATCTTCAATCCAAAAACTAGAAATATAAAATGCTGCAAGGTCCAAACCTTTGTGCAGCAACATGATACCACGAATGGAAGCTTGACACCATGAAACTTACTCTCTTGCAAAACCTATTTAAAATATTACATAAAATTACCTTTGACATGGTATCACAGTGCTGGCAAACCTATGACGTGTGTTGCTGTGCTTTTCTCTTAAGACAAAAGATGTTAATTATGAATTTTTTTTTCTAAGCTAAAACCTCAGTATTCAATATGGTAGTGCTAGCACTTTGCACTAAATAAGTGAGTTGGGGTTGTAGTTTGGGCATTTGCCTCTAAAAGATTTACCATCACTAGTACAGTATGAGATACATAGGGAAAATTAATGAATTTCGTGTTTAGACATGGTTTTCATCCCCCAAGATATCTCATTATATTTGTGAAAGTATTCCAAAGTCCAAAATGCAAAACACTTCACATTCCCAGCATTTTAGACAAAGTGTTATCCAAATTGTTTGATTCTGGGCAAATTGCACCCCGGAAGCCACAGTATTCTCATCCATAAAACAGGATCACCTTCAGTGTTATGAAGACCACTGAAAGTAACATAGGCACAGCTCTCAACATAGTGTGTGGTCAGCGCCGGTTCCAGTTATCACAGCTATTATTTATGCTCATATTCTTAGTAGTCAGAAAGTGACTTTTTAAATATTTTCCCCATTTTCTTCAATGTTCCAAAAATTTACTATGTTGTTTAAAAATAAGTCATAATAATAAAATAGCAGACATCAAAAAGAACAGAAGAAGTGTGTCTCCCACTTTGTTTACATCTCTATCCTGAGCCTGTAGAGATTTGACTCTAGGGATTCCCAAAGTCAAGAGCTCAGACACCTTCTAAAGGAGATCTCACAGTCCCCTGTTCTGTGGGAGTTGACACAACTGGGTACCTGCTAAGAAAAACCACTCCTCCTCTCACAGCTCCTCTGACAGCAGGGCTCACAGCACCATCGCTGACCTCACAGAACCCCGCATTAGCTTGCCCATGGCCTTGTTTCCTAGGCAAATGCTGTCACCAGTGTGGCTTGGGAAAGATTTTTCTCCTTGATTAAAAGACAGTGGGCAAGGTCCAGGGATTTAGTTCAAGTGGTGCTATGCCTTCCTTGGATACACAGGGCTTGAGTTCTATCTCCAAGGAGATCGGACATGTAGAGATATTCTCTGCACCACCCTCCTGGACTTCCAACATTATCATGCAAGAGAATGACGCCAGAGTGGCCCTTGGGATCACAGAGACAGCAGCCCAGATCCACACATTGATGACATACCTGGTAAAATGTTCATCTCTGGACTTCTCGGTAAGGGTAAAAAATAAACCTCAGATGCATGAGCCACTTTCGTTTAGATACACTCTTACTTGCTGCCTCAGACATTCTCTTTCCATTTTCCAGTCAGACATTTGTGATTTTGAGAGTCTAACTGTCCTGTTAATAATATGTGACTTTGCTGCTTCTGGCTATGTGACCTGAGAAGGCCTACCAAATCACTCTGGCCTGCAATTTTTTTACTGTTAAATGAGGACCATCAGAGGACTTCCTGGAAAAGTTGCAGGGATAAGCACACCAGCACATGGTTCCTGCTCAGCAAATACTCCACATCTAAGACGACTGTCATCAGCACACCAGATGCCCTTATCCCATGACAGTTTCCAAATGTCTGCATTGCAAATGCAGAGGCTGAGCTTACACTAGCCTCATGCTTAGTGAATCTCTTAATCATAGACATTGTCCACTCCAGGTCAAGTTATAATAATATTCTTGCCTCCCTACATGGAAGGGAAAAGTCTCAGCCTGCTTTGATTCTGAATGTACTATGTAAATTTTCACAGAATAATGTGTCTGTCAAGAGTAACTGAAGATATGGCTGCTCAGTCTCTCTGACAGAGAATGGCAGAGGGATGATTTCCATATGACCTAGGACAGAAGTGACTGATGAAGTTGGCTTCTATTGCCACTCCTAGGTAGTGAGTATGTCCTTTGTTCCAACATCAGCTTTAGAAGGACCAGTCACTAAACTATAAACCAAGTGACTTTCATCTTCACTCTTGTATGATCCAATTAATATTCACTAAACTCTAACAAGTCGCCTTGGGTTATACTACCTTATTTTCTTCTAAAACACAATGCTTTAAAAGAACTCAAAATACTTTGAAATCATCTTTAAACAAATCCATAAGACCTTTAGAAAGTTAATAAGCACTTAAGGTAAGGAATGCACTAAAGAGAATAATTAATACATTTTGAACTAAATAAATAACCCAGACTTGGAATCAAGACCAGGGCCTAGGAATTTCCTCCAAAACAGTAAAAGCACTGATCTTGTTCCACATGGGAGGCTCCAGGCATGGGCCTGTCAGATAGAGAGAGAAATTCATTGTGCCTTCCTCCTCGTCATCCTCATTGCCTGAGCCTTCATCGCCAGGGTGAGGACAGTTTCCAGTCAGGCCTTAAAGTCTGGACAGGTTCTGAGCACTGCATTGTGGGTCAGCCTCATTGGGCTGCAGGAATCTCCTCAAGGGCACATGTTATATTCACATGGCCTGGGTCACTCCGTGTGGCCTCTTGATGTAATCAGAGTCACCATGGACAGATGAGGATATTGCCTGAAGAACAACACGTGAGACTGTTTTACAGTGACCTTATTTTTATAACCAAGAGGAGCACACCTTAAAATAATGATAAAAGTATAACATAGTAAGACATAAAGCGGCAGCATGGTCATTTATCACCACTGTCAAATAATCGTATGTTGTATGCGCTATACTTTTAAATGACTGGGAGCAAAGCAGGTTTGTTCACCCCAGAACCACCACAAGTGAGTAATGCTTCCTGCTGAGACATCACTGGAACCTTAAGAATTATCCCCTTCCATCATACTCTGATGGAAACACCATCATATTTATGGCTCATTTTTCACTAAAATATTGTCTCACAGTTGTAAATGTATTTGAATCTATCCTAGTTGGAGAACTGTAAAATCAGCCAAGATAACATCAGTGAAGATCACTCCATGTTAGTACTCTAGACCATCCTTCCAAAGCCGTGCTTGGTTCTTCTACCCCTTATAACATGTCGTCCACTAGGTCATACCCCAGGCCATTTCTCACACAGGGGGTGTGACTTGCTTTGTGGCATTATCCACTCACAAAAATTATCAAGCACATCTTCTGAGTCGGCCACTGCTGTGGGTCTTCGCACAAACACATTTCATTTTGTCCTTACAAAAGTCTCCCTGGGTAGACACTGTGATTACCACTGTGCCTGGACAATTTGTCATTTCTATACAGCTTGGGCAGTAGCTCTCAGCTGATCGGTATCATCTTGGAAGCTGGTACAAGAAATCTGTCCCACTTGGAAGCCACCGAACCAGAAGGTAGATAGTGGTGATGGTCCTGAGCAAGTTTAAGAATAACCCATGATGCCATCACACATGCTGCTAAAGACCCATCCTTCTCTGTGGGGATGGTGCTGACTCCACAGAACTTGCTGCTCATCTCCTGGGTGGATAGGACAGATATAATCCAGATCAAACGACCCATGTTCTGTGTAAGACTCTCATAGCTGCAGAGGCTTGGAGAGAATCCTAATATTTCTACTTTATTCCTAACCAAATGAAAAGTCCTTTAAAAAGTCCATAAAAGTCCATAAAAGTCCTGTCATAGACTATCTTCCTCTTCTCCTATACATTCTGCAAGTTCTCACTTGGAAATTGCTTTCTAAGCTTATCCAAGCTAAACCTGATGTTTAGAATTATAAGATGCCAAGTAAATAATTTTACTTGAGTCCTAAAAGGGAGAGTCCTCCAAAGCCTTTCCTTATTTATCTAGAAAACTGACAAAACTACTATAAATATTAAATTTTTGAAATATTCAAAACATCTAAGCAATAATATATCCTTAAGAAACTTTTGATTCATATCTAAAAGTCTCCCAAGAGCCTCATGTGCTAATAGGTGAGGCTTTTGAAAGCTGATTGGATTATGGGGCTTCTAGTTTATGGGGTTTGGCCAGAAGAGGTGGCTGCTCAGAGCTGGCCCTGAAGGGCTCAGTACTGCTGCATCCTCCCAACACTCTGCTTCCTACACACAGAAAGTGAGCAGTTTCTCCTCCCCTGTGCCTCTCTGCCCCACCGCCCTGCCTTGGAGCCCCCAAAACCTCCACAAAGTGTGAGCCAAAATAAACTTCTTCCCCTTTAAGTTGTTATGTCCTTGATGAAGAAAATGTCTGAGCCAGAAATAAACACACTGGTGTTGGTATTGAGAAGTAAACAGGCTTTTAAAAACAGCCTTTTGCAGCGCCAAGGCTTGAATTCAGAGCCTCCTGCATGCAGGATGGGTGCACTTCTGCAGAAGAGTATGCAGTCCACAGGAGGCGTTTCAGTAGAAATCCTTACAGCTGGTCCAAACATAGCATTGAGATCCCAAACTTGCACGTTACCTTTTTTCTACCCCCTTTCCATTCCAGATACTAAGTTGATAAATTAAAAATCTTTTTACTGCCCATAAAATAAACCCCCTAAGAAGAAATATTCATTAAGAATTTAAATTGCTTCACATGCTTTATAAATTTCATCTGCTACATTTGAAATAAAGCATTTATAAATCAAAAAGAATGAGTAGCAAACCATTCATCCTGTACAGTGTTTAAGACCATGTGAACTTTATTAGCATCAAGAAGGAGACATCTACCCTATGTCTAATATCTGAGTGAGTACAGAGAGCATGGCTGCGAAGTGAGATCACATAGATTCAAGTAACACTGGTGCTTACTGCGATAGGACTCTGGAACACACTGATTCATAGAAGAGAATTTCTGAGCTGTAGGTTTGGAAGAGACTTAGAAGGTCATCAAGAATTTTGTTTTGCTTAGTAGGCACTCCATAAATATTTGTTGTGTGAATATAAGAAAGATGAGCCCAACTTGCACAAAGTCCCAAAGCTATTAACAAGTATGCAGCTAATGAATCCAGACCACCCTCACCTAGAAGTGGGATCATTTTTTCTCCTATTTATGTGATCTCACCATGCTCTCTGTACTCAATCTTTGTAAGACATAGAGTAGATGTCTCCTTCTTAATGTTACATAATCCCTCACATATACTGAAGGAACTCAGGAGTCAAAATGAGCAGTTATCCCCAGAGTGGGAGAAGTCTTCTCCAGTGATGCCAAAGAGGAGGTGAGACATTTGTCAAGCCCTGATGGATTAAAAGAAAGTTTAAGGGCAGAGAGGAAAGGAGTCCCTACTAGAGCTGGGAGGACTGAGGGTCTGAGATGGTTCCTGTGGAAGCAGGAAGAAGTAGGCAACAGAACAGACTGAACAGTCAAAGCGCACCCTGAGGCCAACTCCCTGGAGTTAGGCCACACTCTGCAGGGTGAGGATGCTGCTTGCCACAGACGTCCTTCACCTGAGACCCTGGCACAGCCTCTGGAATTCCCAGAGTCCCACAGTTCCCTCCCCTCCCTCTCTGATTTAATAATTCACGAAGTGACTCAAAGAACTCATGAAAGTGCTGTTCTTCTGATTACAGTAATTAGAAAAGATACAACTCAGGACCTGCCAAATGGAGAGATGCACAGGGTGAGGTCCAGGAGGGCCCCAAACATGTCCTTGGCCTGTGTCTCACTCCCGGCATGGTGATGTGACTCACTAGCCAGGAGCTCACTAGAGCTGAGTTTTTCTCAGGGCAGCACTGGCCATGTGTGTGAACTACACCTCCAGCTCCCTGGGTTCTGCAGAAGTCCAGAGAGCAGGTGGGTGTGCCCTGGTTCACAGCGCCAACCCCAAACTGCATAGTCACAGCATGCCAGCTCCATCCTGAAACTCTTCATGCCTCCACAAGCTGCCTCCTTATCAGAAAGCCAGGCACAATCTGAGGGCCACAAGAAAAACAGTGGCTCTGAGGAACTCCCAACAGGAACCCCCAAAGGCTCACCAGCTCCTCCCAAGTCCAGGGAAAGGACTAACTGTTTTCCTGTACAGCAATAGCTAATTCCACACTTCTAAGAGGTAAAAGGATCATGAGACTGAGGACACCATAGAGACATTAACAATTTCTTTAATCCACAAAAAGTTAATTTTAGTATTCTGTATAGAGAACTTTAGCCAAACCTAACAGAAGAAAATAAAGATTTACTGAGAATATTATATCCAATCCATAAATAACAATTATAACTGAGATTATAAGTTTCAAGTACTAGATGAATAAAGAAAAACAAGGAAGATCTTTAGATGGCTAATGCTGTTAAGAAAATAGCAAGTAATGATTATAAGAAGATGAAAAGTGAAATAAAAGGTAAACTAAGTAAGCCAAAGTATAATTTACTGGAAGGAAATCAAAATATTGGCAGCAGCTAGATGACTTCTTTTTTTCCCCTTTTCCCCCTGCCCTGCAAACCCCCACCTCCTATATACATAATCTTTGTTTTCTTTTTTGTTAATTATTACTACATTCGTTTTCCCCTCGTTATTTACCCTTACACTCTCTTTCCTTTTAAATATTTTCTGCTTCACAACATCAAATATACATACTACAATTCATTTACAACTTCATTTTCGCATACCAGAGAAAAGATACAATATTCACACCTCTGTGACCTGTTTATTTCACTTATGAGGATATCCTCAAGGTACATCCATTTGAGTATGAATGACTCATCTTATCATTTTTAATGGCAGAGTAATACTCCATTCTATAAAAGAACCACATCATTTTTATCCAGTCTCCAGTTGATGGACATTTGGGCTGTTTCCAAGGCTTAACAATCACAAACTGAGCTGCTATAAACATGGGTGCACATATGTCGCTGGGAAACGACTCTTTTAATTGCTTTGTGTATATGCCTACAGAGCGATGGCCAGGTCAAATGGGACCTCCATCCTAGTTTTTTGAGGAATCTCCACACTGATCTCCACAGAGGTTACATGAGTCTACATTCCCACCAGCAGTGGAGAAGGGTTCCCTTTTCTCTACAGCCTCGCCAACATTTGTTGCTGGCTAATCCTGACATGGCAACCATTCTTTGTGGAGTGAGATGAAATCTCAATGTTGTTTTCATCTGCATCTCTAGAATGACTAATGATGTTGAGCATTTCTTCATATGCTTCTTAGCTGCTCTTACTTCTACCTCTGAAAAGTATCTGTTCATTTCAGATGCCCATTTTTGAATTAGGTCTTTAAATTTGGGTGGGCTGATTTTTTAAGCTTTTTTATTTTCTTTTTTTTATCTTTATTGGTACATTAAATATACACATCATGTTTCCATTCCATACTGGGGATTTGTACCAGTATAAGACACAACTTAATTCTCATTTTTCCCACAGCCTTATCCACACTGCCACCCCCCATATACATAAAATTTGTTTCCTTACTTTGTTGTTACAATCTCAACATTTTCCCCCTTCACTCTATTTTACATTGAGCATTTTCTATTTCACAATATATAACATACAATTCTAGGACTCATTTACATCTTCATTTTCTCATACCAGAGAAAAGATGTGATATGTACCTATCTGTGCCCTATTTATTTCACTTACGAGGATATCCTCAAGGGATGTCCATTTAAGTAGAAATGATTCAAACTTATCATTTTTTATGGCAGAGTAATACTCCATTCTGTAGAAGAACCACAGCTTTTTTATCCAGTCTCCAGTTGATGGACATTTGGGTTGTTTCCAAGATGTAGCAATCACAAACTGGGCTGCTATAAACATGGGTGCACATATGTCACTGTGATATGAGTCTTTTAATTGTTTTGTGTGTATACCTAGCAGGGCAATGGCTGGGTCAAATGGGACCGTCAATCCTAGCTTTTTGAGGATTCTCCAAACTGATCTCCACAGGGGTTGTATGAGTCTACAGTCCCACCAACAGTGGAGAAGGGTTCCTTCCTCTCCACAGCCTCGCCAACATTTGCCGTTGGCTGAATCTGAAATGGCAGCCATTCTATGTGGAGTGAGATGGAATCTCAATGTTGTTTTCATCTGCATCTCTCGAATGACTAATGATGTTGAGCATTTCTTCATATGCTTCTTAGCTGCTCTTACTTTTTCCTCTGAAAAGTATCTGTTCATTTCAGATGCGCATTTTTGAATTGGGTCATTAAATTTGGGTGGGCTGATTTTTTTTGAGCTCTTTATATATTCTAGATAGTAGCCCTTTATCTGAGGAACAGCTGGTAAAGATTTTTTCCCACATTGTTGGTTGCCTATTTGCACTGTTGGTGATTTCCTTTGCTGTGCAGAAGCTTTTTAAAAGAATGAGGTCCCATTTGTTGATTTCCTCAGCCAATTCCTGTGCTATACAAGTTTTGTTCATGAAGTCTTTCCCTAAGCCAATGTCTTCAAGAGTTTTACCTAACCTCTTTTGCAGTAGGTTTATAGTGTCTGTTTTAATATTTAGGTCTCTTATCCACTTTGATTTTAGCTTAGTACACAGTGAAAAAGTTAAATCTAGCTTTAGTAATTGGCAGGTTAAAGCCCAGTTGTTCCAGCACCATTTGGTAAAGAGGCTATCTTTGCTCCATTGAGGATTTTTGGCTCCTTTGTCAAAGATGAGGTGGCTCAGTGTGTCTGAAGTAGTTTCTGGATCTTCTAGTCTACTCCATTGATCCTCGGGTCTGTTACTTTGCCAGTACCACGCAGTTTTTATCATGGTGGCTTTATAGTATAGATTCAGGTTCGGAGTTGTGATACCCCCCACCATGTCCCTGTTACTTAGAATTGCTTTTGCTATTCTAGGTCTTTTGTAGTTCCAGATGAAAGTTTGAATTTTTTTCTCTAGATCTGTGAAACATGCTGTTGGGATTTCAATCGGGATTGCATTGAATGTGTAGAGTAGTTTTGGGAGTATAGCCATTTTGACAATATTGGTTCTTCCTACCCAGGAGCAAGGTATGTCTTTCCATTTTTTGATACCATCTTCTATCTCCTTTTTCAGAGTGCTATAGATTTCAGAGTAGAGGTCTTTCACCTCCTTTGTTAGATTGATTCCTAGGTATTTTATTTTGGGGGTGCTATTGTGAAAGGGACTGACTCCCCAATTTCTATCTCAGTGGGTCTACTGTTTGTGTATACGAAGGCTATTGATTTTTGAACGTTGACCTTGTAACCAGCTACGTGGCTAAAATTGGTGATTAGGTCCAGCAGTTTTTTAATTGAGTTTTTAGGATCCTCTAGATAGAGTATCATGTCATCAGCAAATAATGACAATTTAACTTCTTCTTTTCCAATCTTTA
>PVIR01014823.1:0-39490 GCA_004026965.1 Petromus typicus
TACAGCTATAAATTTTGCTCTGAGCACAGCTTCAGCTATGTCACACAAGTATCAATACGTGTTAATTTTCATTTTCATAACAGAGAGAGTGAGAGAGTGAGTAAGACAGAGAGTAAGGAAGGAAGGAGGGAAAGAAAGATGAAAGGAAGATGGAGAAAATCTCTATTTACTGACATTAAAAATGAAAGAGGTGGGCCAGGGATTTAGCTCAGTGGTTCCAGCGTCTCCCTGGCAAGCACAAGGTCCCAAGTTTGATCCCAGGTACCACATATCACAATGCCAGCTGTGATGGATCAGGCCTAAAATCCCAGCACATGGGAGGCAGAGGCAGGAGGACTGCTTAAAGTTCAAGGCTAGACTGAGCTACATAGTGTTTTCAGAGCCAGTCTGAACTACAAAGTGAGATCTTGTCTGAAAAAAAAAAAAAAGAAAAAAAAAACACAAAGAATGAAAGAAGAGAGGAGGTATTTCTACTGACCTTATATTATAAAAATTTATAAAAGATACTATACTATGAAAAGTGTAAGCCAAACAATTAGCCTAGCTGAAATGGGCAAATTTCTAAAAATGCACACATTGCTAGAACCTACTTAGGAAAAAATGGGAACTTGAATAGATTTATAAATAGTAAAGAAATTGTATCAGTAACCATGAAATTTTCACAAGGAAGAACCTAGGTTCCTATTGTTTATCTGATGAATTCTACTAGTATTTGAAGAAACAGTACTAATCATAAACTTTTCCAAATATTAGGAACATAAGGTGTGTACCTCAACTCATTCTATAAGGCACTATGACACCATATCAAAACAAAGATGCACAACAAAATAAAAACTACAGAACTCTTGTGAATATAGACACAAAAAATTATCAGCAAAATATTAGCAAATGAAATCCAGCAGTGCATGAAAAAGATGATACACGTGAATAAGTGGAATTAATCCAAGAAATGTGAGGTTGATTCAACATATCAATCTAATATGGTATATTAATAAAATGAAGGTGAAAACTAACATGATAATTTTAATAGATTATCAAAAAAGTTCTAATTTATGATAAAACAGCCAACCATACACTGGTTTTGTCATCTTTATTCAACATTGTACTAGAATGTTAAGCCAGCGTTATTAGGCTAGACAAAGAAATTCAAACATTCAGGTGAGAAGGAAAGAAATAACAGTATATTTGATTACAGGTTGTATGATTTTTGTATATTAAAAAAAAACTATGTGGCCCAGGGATTTAGCTCAGTGGCGCCACCTCCTGCTTTGCAAGTGTAAGATCTTGGGTTTGATCTTGGGTTTGTACAAAGACTGAAAGGAAGGAAGGAAGGAAGGAAGGAAGGAAGGAAGGAAGGAAGGAAGGAAGGGAGAGAGAGAGACAGAGAGAGAGAAAGGAAGAAAGAAAGAAAGAAAGAAAGAAAGAAAGAAAGAAAGAAAGAAAGAAAGAAAGAAAGAAAGAAAAAGAAAAGAAAAGAAAAGAAAAGAAAAGAAGGAAGAAAGAAAGTCCTAAAGAACCCAGAAAAATATTTCAAAACTAGCAAATGAGTTCAGGAACATTGAGGGATACAAAATAAAGACAAAAAAATCAGTATTATTTCTATAAACTAGCAACTGAAACTTTAAAGATGAATTATGAAAACAGTTTAGTTTGTAATTTCTAGAATAATAAAATTCTTCAGGATAAATTTAACCAAAGAAAGGCAAGCCTTGTAAATTAAAAACTATATACCACTGAAAGACATTAAATACATGGAAAGATATTGGATACATGAGAGAGGGCTTAATATTATTAAGATAATATACTCCAAAGTGATTTATAGATCAAATACAATTCATATTAAAATGTTATCCCCTCCCCATTTTTGGCAAGATAATCCCAAAATTCATACGGAAATTCAAGGAACCAAGAACAGCCAAAACAGTCTCAAAAAAGAAGAACAAAGTTGTTTATTTCATAATTTAGCAGAAACAGAGTAATCAAGGCAATATGGTACCAGCATAAAGGTAGGTACTGACACGGGTGGAACAGAATTCAGAGTCTAGAAATAAACTCATGCATTTACATTCACTTGATTTCCCACAAAGTTGCCAAGACTATTTAATGGGAAAGAAACAATTTTATGAAATTTTCCTGGGAAAACTGGAACTCTGCCTCACGCATTACTGAAAATGGATCAAAGATCTGTGTGAATGTAGAACTATAAAAATACTTGGAGAAAATAGAGATGTACATCTTCCTCTACACAAGTTAAGCTATGGTTTCTAAAGATAAGATTCCTAAAGCAAAGGCAAAAACAGAAATCTAAATGCTTCATCAAAATATTAAAAAACGAAATCTTGGGCCAGGGATTTAGTTCAGTGGTTCCAGCCCCTGTCTTGCAAGCACAAGAACCTGGGTTCCATTCCCCGGTTGACCACATACATTACTGGTCATGGAGACTCACGCCCAGCAGCAACCAGTACCACATACCACAGTGCCGGGCGTGGTGGCTCACGCCTGTAATCCCAGCACTCAGGAAGCAGAGGCAGGAGGATTGTTGTGATGTGAGTTTGAGGCTGAGCTCAGGGCCAGCCTGAACTACAAAGTGAGATCCTGCCTCAAAAAAGGAAAAAAAAATATTGTCAGGCATCTTTCAGCATGAACTGACATCACATCTTTCCTCTAACCTTTACTAAAATAGATTACATTGGCTAGTTTTCATATATTGGATCAACCCTACAAACTTCAAAGATATTGGTCATGGTTTTTAGTTCTTTTTACACAGCAACTGCTTCCATTTGCTAATATCTTGCTGAATATATTATTGTATCTACTTATATAAAAGGTATTTGTATATTTTCTTTAAACATATGTGGCATAACCGTGCAATGCAGTTTTATTGGGTCATAAAAATAAGCAGTGATACATACTTCATGAATGAACCTTTAAAACATTAGGCTAAGTGAAAGAAACCAGTTTTAAAAAGGCAATATTTTATATATAGCTCATCCATGCAAGATATTCTGAATAGAGAAACATATAGAAATAGAAGGTAGCTTAGAATTCATTCAGGGATTGGAAGGGTGGGAGTGTGAAAAGGTAACAGTAGCTAAATAGTACAGGTGGTTTTGGTGCAAAGAAAATGTTCTAAAATTGGTGGTGTTTGCAAATACCTTTGATTATATTCAAAAGTATTGAATTGTACCCTTTATAGGATAAATGTTATGATATTTTAACTATAACTCATTAAATCTGTGAAAGAAAAAGATAAATTTAGATTCATGGGAGTGACATAAACAGATGGTGAAATGGGAAGCCCTGTACTTAATGAGCCCCAGTGGAGACACTGATTTAACAATACATGAGTCAGCTTTCTTTTAGGAAATGAAGAAATCAGGAAGGGATCTCTGAGGAGACAGAGGGGTCCAAGCCTGGTAAGAAGTCTCTTCTTTTAGAACAGAAGGTGTAATCTGGAAAAAACACTCAACTTCCTAGTTTTTGACAAGAAAAGAGTGGCACATACATCCAACACTCTGACTTTAGGGGGTACCATTTGAGAGAAAAGTTCCTGTTGTGCCTAAAATTATGGCTGACAGGAACAGTTGTACCTAGTAGGCAGCCAAAAGTGAAGATCACGGCACATCAAGTATGCAGTACCAAAGACAGGCACTAGGGGTTGCCCTAACACTGCAGCTTGCTATACCATACAGAGGCCACAGTACTGGAGCTGAAAAAGATGGAGCTTGTGAGTGTAAACCAGCAAAGGCCTTAACCAGGAGGATGACCTGCAGAAGACCAAGGAGAACACATCCCAAGTCAAAGCTTGCAAGGTCTCCAGCATCCCTAGCCAGACAGGGTGGAGAAAATTCCTCCTGCAGGAAATCACATTTCAAACATTAGGAAATGTGACTGATTTTTGAACACTGAAATATCAACAGATGATGAGACAAAAAAACAGGAAAAAGTGACCCTGAAAAGAATAAATTATTCTTATTATTATTTATTATTATTATTAATATAATAATATTATTGATAATAATATTATAATTATTATTAATATAATAATAATATTATTTATTATTATTATTATTTCAGTATATGAAAACTGACCCCAAAGAAATGGAGATACATGAATTACAAGACAAACTAGACAAAAAAAAATCAACAGAGAAATATCAGAACTGAACCAAAACTTTGAACAAATGGATTTAGCAGATACATACAAAGTGCTCTACCCAACAACAGAATACACATCCTTCTTAGCAGCACACAGGATTCTACAGACTACATACTAACTCAAGTATATAATTACATAAATGCAAAAGAGTTGAAATTGTGCCATGCATATTTTCAGATCACAGTGCAATGAAATTGAAAATCAGTGATAAAAAAACATAAAAAATACATAAAGACATGGAAATTAAATAACACCCTCCTGAACAACCAATGGGCTGAAGATGAAATTAAACAAGTAGTTAGATATATTTATCTATATTAAACAATATATTTAAACAATAATGACAGTGAAACATACCATAATTTATGGGGTGTGACAAAAGCAGTTTGATGAGGGAAATTTGTAATTGTGAATCTCCACATCAGAAAATGGAGCAAACTCAAGCAACTAAATGCTGGCTTCTATAAAAAGAAATGCAAGTTAGATCCAAAGCACATACAAGGGAGGAAATTATAAAGATTAGAGTGGAAATTAATATAACTGAGACTAAGAAAACATTACAGAGAGTCAATAAATCAAAAAGTTGCTTCTTTGAAAGATTAAATAGGCAAACTCTTAGCCAGTAGTATTAAAAAATGGAAGGAACAGATCCAAATCCATGCAATAAGGAACAAAAAGTGTGAAATCACAATGGATTCTGCAGAAATCCAGAAAGTCACCAATACCTATTTAGAGAAACTATGTTAAGGTGGAAAACTGAAAAGAAAGGAACACATTCTCAAATACATATGAATTACCAAAGATTAATCCAGAAGATACAGAAAATCTAAATAACTCAATAATAGTAAATGAAAGTAATAAAAGAAACTACCAACCCAAAAAACCCCACATTCTAACAGATTTACTGCTGAATTCTACAAGAACATTAAAGATGATCATTAAAGATGATCTAAGGCCACTCCTCAAACTTTTTAATGAAACTGAAAGTGCGACAATACTTCCAAACTCATTCTTAGAAGCAAGTATTACCCTGCAGCCAAACAACAGAACTATAGGCCATTCCCCCTAATGAACATATATTCAAAACTCCTTAATAAGTTACTGGCATACATAATGTAACAAGTCATCCAGATTATAAATGATGAACAAGTAAGATTCATCCTAGGGATGCAAGGATGTTTCAACATATGCCAGTCAGTGAACATAATCGACAACATTAAGGTTCCGATGTATTACTCAGATTCTCTGAGTAAAATCATTCAATATAAGATCAGTACTTTGTATGGTGAGATGATAAAGGCAAACAAAACAGATTGTCCTGTTTTGTTTTTGGAGGAAGGCAGACATTTTTTTCTGGTTCTGGAAATTAAACGTAAGGCCTTATACTTGATATGCAAGCACTCTACCACTGAGCTACATCCCCAGCCCCTCTTAGTTTATTTTGAAATAAGGTCTTAAGTTCCCCAGGCTGGCCTTGAATGTGTGACCCTCCTGCCTCAGCTTCCTAGTAGATGGGATTATAGGCATGTATCACCACATTGGCAGAGGGACATTCTTTGATAAGTCTTGTAGTAGATATGGAAGGCCATCTCTGAGTGGTCAAAAGATATTCTCCTTACACTCACTTTCCTGTTAGCCCAAAGCATATTTGGAAACAATCTGCTAATCTATTGACTTCTCAATACTTTTGTCAGAACAGCTACCACAGGAAGATTCCAGTCATAAGCCTGTACAAAAGGCTGCACTAGGATGAACTAGAAATGATGATGTAAAGCGTCACTACAAAAAAGATGAGAAACTGCCTGAAGTTATGGGCCCCAAGTGGTCAACCATGAACAAAGGTTCCAAGTTTTGAGATTCCAAAATAGTAATATCCTTAAGGAAATAATCTACCATAGGTTGACTTGATGTCTTAATTACCTTTCTCATATTGGGACAAAATACCTGATGTCCAAAGTTAAAGGAAGAAACATTTATTTTAGTTTACAGTTCCAGTCCACAGTTGGTTGACTCCAAGTCAGGGCAGCTGGCAGAGGAGAAACAACTCATGGAAAGACAGACAGGAAGTAGCAGCAGCAGCAGCAGCAGCAAGCTTTCCTTTCCCATTTACCCTATCCAGGCTACAAGCCAATATGTGTTGGTGCAACCCACATCCAAAGTGCAGCTCTCCTTTATCCACATTCAGAAAATTGCTAAGCCAGTCAACTGACCAACTCAGTCATAACACATGCTTAATCCATACACACACCCTAAATCCAGCTATCTCCCAAATCCGCACCTATGAGCAGATGAGGGTTTCGGGGGACATCTAGATATAAGCAATGACATTTGAGAAGTCTTCTTGTTACAGTTTGTAGGTGACTATATTGCAGATTTAAAAAAGTAAGTACTTAGTACTACTTTGACTGGGGTGCCTACATATATGCCTTTTAAACAGAATATACTAGTACAAACCAGATATACTAGTGCATGCCTGAAATCTCAGCACTCTAGGGAGATGAGGAAGGAAGATCATATGTTTGAGCCCAACCTGGAAAACTGAGTGATTTAGAAAGACTCTATCTCAAAATAAAAATTAAAAATGGATGGGGATGTACTACACTTGATCTTAGCCAAAAGGCCGAGAAGCAATGGATGGAGATGTAGATCAGTCTGAAGTATGAAGGTTCAATTCCCAAGTATTGAATAATAATAATATATAGTAATATAATAATAGAGTATAACAATAATTATTATTATTAATCAAATATGCAGAAACAGCAAAACATTGAATATTTTGAGTTTTTATACCATAAGTATACTAAGCACCAGTATATTCTAGAGAATGATAATTGATAGTAGTGTTCAAGAGATAATAAATAGCCAAGAAGGTGTTAGCACTCATTAAATTACTCTAGTAGAGATTGTAAAGTTAGTTGCTGATAGTATAGTGCAGAAAATTATGAGAGAATAGGCGTGGTGGCACTTAGGAGAAACCTGAGGCAGAAGGACTGCCATGAGTTCAAGGCCAGTCTGGGCTACAGAGAGAGTTCAAGGCCAGTCTATTACACAGCAGGACCTTGTCTCAAAACAAAATTTTTTTAAGATGAAAGAAAATTATGAGGAAAAAATATTACACATATACATAAGAAAGGCTCATGGGTATAAAAATGTGCCAATTTAATACGGGATACTGACACTCATGAGGAGAATTCTGCAATGATCTATATTGAAGTAGAGCCTTTAGGATAACCACATGATCAAAAGGAAGACAGTTTCTGCGTAAATGAATCACTTAAGAACTCATCTGACAAGGAAATACTAAATTGTCTGGGAGTAATAAGTTCTCTTCTATGGCCGGTGGAGTAGTTCAGTAGTGGTGACTTGGCCTGGCATGTACAAGGCCCTAAACTCAATACCCAGGACTAGAAATAAATTTTAATTTGAAAATAACTTATATCCTATTTTTTTTAAATTGAAATCTTTATTGGTACATTACATATACACATCATGATGGCACTCCACAATGGGAATTTGTACCAGTATAAGATACAACTTAACTCTCATTTTTTCCCATATCCTATTTTTTTAAATGAGTATTTGATACTGAATGCACTGTAATACAAAGATATCACAATCTGGGCTGGGGATTTAGCCCAGCGGTTCCAGCATTTGCCTTGCAAGTACGAGGTCCTCAGTTCGATCCCAGGTAACCACATACAACAATGCCAGGCATGGTGACTCATGCCTACCAGCAATCAGTACCACATACCACAGTGCCAGGTGTGGGAGCTCCCACCTGTAATCCCAGCACTCGGGAGACAGAGGCAGGAAGATTTCTATGAGTTCAAAGGTCACCTGGGCTACTTGGTGAGTTCAGAGCCAGCCTGAACTAAAAGCAAGACCCTGTTTAAAAAAAAAAAAAAATACCACGATCTAACATAACAATTTTTTTAACTAGAATATAAAGACTGATGATGACTTAAGAGTAGACTAAACCTACATGCAGACCTGGGAAAATGAAGCTACTTCAAGCCAGTAATTTGCAAAACTGTTACCTGTATAGACAGCCACCTAGAATGCCTCCAGTACAAGGTAGGGACGTCTCTTGCAGCTTCTCAGTAATGACTACAAAAGAGAACATGTCCTATATCACATCAAATTTTTAACCAATGGAAAGAACAAAAGGTCAGCTGAATAACATAAGTCAACAAAGTCCAGGCATCAAACAAAAAAGTAACTGCTTAATACTGACTATTATATTAATAGCTGGTTGAGACAAGTATTGAAACTATTAACAACTAACATACGAATGTTTATTACTTGCCAAGCATTCTGTGAAACATATGTTCTATTCCATTTAATCTTTTCCATACCAACTTCATGAGGTCATTATATGTATATTATAGACAATAAAATTGAGATTCATAAACACACAACTAGAACATGAGATATGAACCTGAAGTCTATGACTCTTACTTTGTGCTCTTAAGTTGTCACTAAATGTACACTACTCTACTGCTCAGGAGAAAAGAGGGTTATGACTCTCTTGGTTTCTCAATTATTTGACACTTAACCTCCCACACACATCACACATATTTATCCAAATGGGTTCACATTGGCTCAGATATGGCTACTAGAATGTTTATTATCTCCAGGGTTATTTTAATTTACTAAAAGGAAGCAAGCTTCTTAGAAAAATGGCTAATTCTAGAGCTATAGAAGGAAATAAACACAATTAGCATCTTGTAGTGCTAGAAAACAATAAAGTATCAAAAAAAAATAATAGGAGAATACCAAAGAGCCATAGAAGCCAAACTTAAACAGCTTCCAATGGGTACAGCTGAAAAATTTTCAGCAACAAATTTAATAGTTCTTTTTGATAGACAAATTCTAGACAATATTTATATATGTTCATACTCTAGGAAGTAGCATTTAATCTCCCAGCTCTCTTAAATGTATGCTAGACTTACTAATGTCCTTCCAAAGAATAAAATGTAGAAACAGAGAAATATAGCTTCACACCAGAGAAACCTAACAAATATCACCTCTGTTAACTAAACAAAGCCTTGATATTATGTATAATAATGCCACTTTACCTCCCTGGCCTTCTTCTACATGTTTATAATAATATTTTAATACTGGGAAAACAACAATTTTCAACTGAGGAAGAGTGTATAAAATAACTGAGTGGTACTCCTTGATAATGTCTAGATCATCAAAACAAGGAAGGTCTGAGAAATTAACATAATCAAGGGAAGCCCAAGAAGACATGACAATAAAATATGATGTGGTATCATCTGGATCATAGAACAGAAAAGACATTAGGTAAAAAAGAAAGAAAGAAACTTAAATAAAGTATGGACTTTAGTTAATAACTCTTTATGAATATCAGTTCACTAATTTTTCCAAATTTCTATCTACTAATCTAAAATATTAATGAAAGGGATAACTATGAGGATGAGAAATTCTTTGTTCTGTCTTCTTCAGTGATGAAACTTTTTTATGTATCCCACAATACACAGTTTCTTTAAAAAAAAAAAAATGACAATGGGCCGGGGGATTTAGCTCAGTGGTTCTGGTGCCTGTCTTGCAAGTGCAAGGGCCAGGGTTTAATCCCCCCCTTAACCACATACAATATTGGGTGTGGAGACTCAAACCCAGCAACAATTAGTACCACATACCACAGTGACAGGCATGGTGGCTCACGCCTGTAATCCCAGCACTCGGGAGGCAGAGGCAGGAGGATTGCTGTGAGTTCAAGGCTGAACCCAGGGCCAGCCTGAACTACAAAGTGAGACCCTGTCTTGAGAGGAAAAAAAAAAAGACAAAACCAGGAATCAAAAAGAAATAGAATCAAATCCCAGACATGCTCTTCACTAATTATGTAACCATGTACAAGTCACTGTTTGTTGTTAGGGGTTTTTTTGTTTTTGTTTTTGTTTTTTTTAGTGGCATCTCCAGGATAGCAGACTAGGAAGCTCCATGCCTTCTTTGCCATTGAAAACATTGCAGTTAAAAAAAAAAAAAAAGACAGACTGGCTAAAATGACTTTATGTAATACCTAGAAACAAGTTTATAGCAAATAAGCAAATACCCAATCAATAATGATAGGAAATTTTGTGACATCTTGGCCTGCCTTCAGTTCATTACTTCTTCCTTCCTAGCACATCTAGGGGAAGTAGTGGCCTATATGTCAATTTCTTTCCTGAAACTTTGAGAGAAGGAGAATGGATTTATTTGCGACTTTCTAACCTCTCTAGGAACAGGCTGAAGTACTGGTCTTGGTTTCATCTTGCTACGATCCACGACCTGACCAGTGCAGGCAAAACCCGGGCATGAGGGGGGTGATGGGAGATAAGAAAAGATACACACTCCGATAAAGAGAAAAACTGGAGCCATGCGGGGCTCAGTCCGATGACAGAAATTGCTACAGTCCAGTGCCTGTTCAGCATGTTTATTTTATACAAGCTCGAGGGGAGTGTTTGGAGCAGTTTCAGAAAGAACAAGTTCTTTGTATTCTGTTGAGAATGTAGAAAGCAGAACATTCTCAGAACTAGCTATGTCACGGCTATTTATGGGGAACACTGAGAGCCTCACGCTGTTCCTTTTTATCTTTATCGCCTGAGCTGAAAGTCAGAGCTATGTAGGAGAAGCGCCTTGGGCACTTCATGTCCCCAGCGCCAGCTTTGCATAATACCCAGGGGGCAGCTAAAGACCTTCAGGTCACTTGCTTCCTACAGCTCCCAACATCATCTCACTCTGATCAGCATATGGGTCTGAGGCTAGGAAAAGCCAGAGGAAATGGTAGACACTACTCAGGGAAACTGCAAGAGCACCACAGACTTGCAGAAACTTGAAGCAAGAGATCGGAGGTAGGAAAATGTCAAGAAGTATCTACAGCTTCCACAGAAAGAAGGACTGGTACTCTTTGGAAAATTAAGACATTTAAAGGCAGTCATATATTCTCAGGCCTTGAGAGGGAAGGCACAAATACAGGACAACACACACGGCCATAAATGATATAAGAAGACCTTAAGGCTTCATGTACAGCTAATCCCTAGGCTCAGGGAATATCCTGATAATGAGTGGCCTTCTCAGGCACAGAGACTAGGTACAATGGCTAAGAGACAGCTGTTTTTTCAAATGCCCACTTAACAACAAAAATCAAAAAACATGCAAAGAAATAGGACAATATGGCCCATTTGAAGGAAGAAAATGAAATATTAAAAACCATCACTGAAGAAACATAGGCATCAGAAATACTAGACAAAGACAAATAAACTTGCTTAGGTTTTTCTCAATGAGCTAAAAGAAAACTCAAATAACAAGGAAATCAGGAAAATAACACAAACAAGAAGAGTATATTAACAGAGGTATTATACAAATGACTTAATGAGGCATTGAGAGGACACCTAGACCCAAACTACGACAGTCACTGGTTCGTTATTTTCCAGGCTATGCTTGATGCTAGTATTATTACTGATTATACTCCTTTAACCAAGGTGACATAGTAGTTCTACTCAGTTTTTCTTCCCTGTAAGCAAAACCTGAGAGTGCCTGAGTGTCCTAAACCATAAACCATAAACTATAAGACAGTGCCACAGAAGCAGGGGCTAGACCAAATAAGCAGCAACTTCTCACATCCAATAAGTTAAGGAGTTAGGATCTTGCAATTGACCCCAAAGCAAGAAGCCACCTACACCTGAAAGACATGTCCGAGAAGTAGTAATTTCCTAAGGGTTCTCAACATAATAGCAATAAAGCTGCCTTCCCTAAGCAATTTATAAGCACTGGTGAAGAAATTAAAATTTTTAAAAAGAGAAATGAAAAGACAGGGAAGCAAGATGTAAGCCCAGATTTCTAGCTCACCAAAGGCAAACCCAGAGGCAATGAGATGGAACAATTTCAAAGCCACCCACCTAGACTCTCTTAAGTGGTAACCACAAAATTAACAAAGCAGATGGATGAGGCTTTAGAAAAAAATCAAACTAGAAATAATTTCCCAGATAACTAATACAATGATGAGCACAGTGAAGCACATGATTAGTTGATCTAACATAGACAAAGATTAAAAAAGAGGAGTTTAGCAAAATGATGGAAAGAATGAATGCCTAAAATAGGAAAGGAATGGAATCTATGAAATGCATTCCAACACATATCCAGGAGACTGAAAACTCTGTTAAAAGTATGTTTAGCACAATGAACCAATATGAGGACAGAATATCAGATCTAGATGACAGGTTACTGGTTAGTGATTATGAAAACAAAGATTTCCTAAAAACAGAAATGTCCATGAAAAAATCAATCCAACAACTACTAAAAGATACAAAGAACAATAACATGGTGGATCAGACTCAACGAAAAAGCAGGATACAGTACAAAAAACATTGAAAAAAAAAATCCCTCCACGGAAGGTATAGCAGAAAACTTCCTAAGTTTGGAAAAAGGACTTGAAACAGATAAGTGAGACACAAAGAACTTTAAATTGGTTTAATTAGGAAAAAAAAAAAAAAACACCAATGCACAGACTAGTCAAGATTCCAGAAATTCAACATAATGACAGAATAGTAAAAACTGTTAGAGAAAAGAAACAAATCATCTATAAAGGAAATCCCATCAGAATCATAGTAGACTTCTCAACACAAACCCTTAAATCAAGAAGAGCTTGCAGTGAAGTATTTCAAAGCCTAAAGCAAAACAAACTTAAATCCAGACTGATGTACTTCACAAAACTCTCTTTCAAAACTGCTGGAGAAACAAAATACTTACATGACAAAGAACACTTGAAGATATTCATGGTCACCAAATCAGCACTCCATTCTCAAGGATATTCTTTTTGAGACAGGGTCTCACTTTGTAGTTCAGGCGGCCCTGAGCTCAGCCTCAAACTCACATCACAGCAATCCTCCTGCCTCTGCCTCCCGAGTGCTGGGATTACACCACGCCCGGCACTGTGGTATGTGGTGCTAATTGCTGCTCGGGTGAATCTCCACACCCAGTATTGTATGTGGTTGCCAGGGAATTGAACCCAGGTCCTTGCGCTTGCAAGACAGGCGCCAGAACCACTGAGCTAAATCCCTGGTCCTCAAGGATATTCTTGTAAGAGATAATGAAGAAACTCCATGAACCCCACCAGAATGTATCCACACAGCAAGCTAAGCAACTAAAAAGAAGGGAAAGAAGGTGAACTAACAACAGGAAAATAATATTACAAGGACACACCAGTACTAACCAGTTATAACCATCAATGTAAATGGTCTCAATTTACCAATCAAAAGACATACATTGACAGAATAGATTGAGAAATGAGACCCAACAAAATATGCTGCATATAATAAACGCATATAATTCAAAAAGAAATTCATAGAGTGAAGGTCAAAGAATGGAAAATGATATTCTATGTGACAGGAACCCAGAAAAAAAGCAAGGGTACTATCATTTTTAGAGATAAAGTGAATTTAAGCAAAGACTGATCAAGAGATACAAAGAATACTTGCCTGGCAAGCACAGAGGGCCCTGAGCTCAATTTCCTCGTACTAAAGAGAGAGAAAGAAAGATGGGGGGGGTGTAGAAAGGGAGAGAGAGAAGGTCACACTACACACTCACTAAGGGACCAATCCAAGAAGAGAAGACAATCACAGATATGTACCAAATATGGGTATACCCAACTATATAAAAATATTAATGAATGTGAAAAATCAAATTAGTACTAATACAGTTGTAATGGAAGAACCTTAATACTGCACTGCCAAAAACAAACAGATCAACTAGACAAAAAGTCAACAAATATCAGAACTGAACCAAACTTTAGAATAAACGGACTTAGTTGATATATACAGAATGTTCCAACCCACAACAGAATATACACTCTTTTCAGATATACACAAGTGTTCTCTAAATAAACATACTAGCTCATAGAACATGCTTAAGTAAACACAAAGGAATTTAAATTATCCTATGCACATGACCTGACCATAATGCACTGAAACTGGAAAGCAAGAACAAAAAGAAACCACAAAAGCTACATAAACACGTGCAAATTATATAACACTATCCTGAAAAATAAGAGGTTACACCAGATCTAAATAACTCGAAAGATTTTCTCCAATCTTTTTTTCCTTCTGTAGCAGATATCCCCAGCAGTGAATTAAGCCACTACAAAATACCTAACTAAATTAATCTACAATCTTCCTTTACATCTTTTTACTGTTTTTAGATGAATGTATGATGAGAAAGTCAACATTAATAACTATGGATTTTCTTGTCACAAAAATACATAAAGGACCTCAAGCGCCAAGAACAGTTTTATCTACAGTCAGAATCTATTTATCTTCATTTGAATGTCTCCTAGAATATGTAAAAAGAAATAAAATATATCTTCCATCCATGTGTATTATAAGAATTTCTATAACTGTACATATGCCTCTGATGTATTCCCCCACCGAGATTTTCAACTGTGTGTTTGACAAGTGAATAAATAAGTCTGTTATCAGTTGAAAATTTTGGTTGATAACTTAATAAGGATTGTTTCACAGGCAAAAAAAAAAAACATGTAAAGCAGTATTAAAATCTGAGCAAACAAGAGTGTTCTGTATCTACTTTAATAAACAGTTTATTATTATTTTTGCCCAAAAAAGAGGTTACAGATGAAATTAAATAAGAATGTAGACAGTTTCTACAAGTAAATAATAATGCCAGTAAAATATACCAAAATTTATGGAATACAGTGAAAGCAATACTAGGAGGAAAACTGACAGCAGTGAATTCCAGTATAAGAAAAAAAAAAGTGAGCTCAAATAAACAATGTAATGTTGAATCTCAAGCTTCTAGAAAAAGAAGAGTAAGTTAAATCCAAAACTCATACAAGGGAGGAAATTATAAAGATTAGAGCAGAAATTAATGCAGTTGAGCCTAAGAAAATAAAACATAGTATCAATGAACCAAAGACTGTGTTCTTTGAAAAATTAACTGAAATTCACAAGCCTTTAGCAAATGTTACCATAAAAGGGACACAAAAAACTCAGATCCATGCAATTTGGAAAGAAAAGAATCAAACTGCAATAGGTCCTAAAGAAATCCAGAAAGGCATCAATACTTACTATGGGAACCTGTATTATAATAAGATAAAAAAACATGGAAGAACTGGACAGATTCCTAGATACATATATGAATTATCAGAGCAGAAACAAGAACATATAAAAATTCTAAATAACTTGATATGAGTCAATGAAACCGAAGATATAATTTAAAGCCCACCAACAAGGAAAACTCCAGGTCCTGATGAATTCCCTGCTAAATTTATAAGAGATTTAGAGAAGATCTAATGCCACTACTCCTCTCCACTGTTACTGGGAGCATAGTCTGGTGTAATCACTGTGGAAATCTGTGTGGAGTTTCCTCAAAAATCTAAAACTAGGGCCGGGGATTTAGCTCAATGGTTCCCGCACCTGTCTTGCAAGCGCAAGGGCCCAGGTTCAATCCCTGGTAACCACATAACAATACTGGGCGTGGGGACTCACCCCAGCAGCAACCAGTACCACATACCACAGTGCCGGGCGTGGTGGCTCATGCCTGTAATCCCAGCACTTGGGAGGCAGAGGCAGGAGGATTGCTGTGATGTGTGTTTGAGGCTGAGCTCAGGGCCAGTCTGAACTACAAAGCGAGAGCCTGTCTCAAAAATAAAATAAAATAAAACAAAATAAGATAAAATAAAATAAAATAAAAATAAATAAATCTAAAACTACAGGTTCCATTTGACCTAGCCATTGCCTTTCTTGATATCTTTCCAAAAGAATGAAAAGCATCATACCACCACTATATATGCACAGCCATGTTTACAGCAGCAGTTTGCAATAGCAAAATCTTGGAAACAGTTCAAATGCCATCGTGATAAATAGCTAAAGATGTATGGTTTTTCATACAATGGAGTACTACTCTGCACAAAGGAGAGTAAACTTGAGACATTTCCGGGTGAATGGATATATCATGAGACCATCCTTTTTAAATGAAATTTAAAAAATCAAAAAAAGAAAAAAATCAGACATGTTTAAATGTTGCATTGTTCCTCTAATGTAAGAAACCAAAAAGTTTAATAAAGACCAAAATGTATAATAGATATTGTGAAACATGAAGAAAACGCTCAAATGGCAAGGGTAAGAAGGGAAGTGAAAGGGGTTAAGGAAGGATGGTAAAATAAAAGGGGGGGGGAGGAAGGATCATTAAAAAAAATGGAAATAAAAAAATGAAAACAAACATTTTGCAAATATGGATGGGAAGAGATCAACAGAGGGGAAGAGATTGGGGGAAAATTCCCTACGATGAACATGATCATTATATATTTATCTAAAATGTATCAACAAAATTAATTTTTAAAAAATGAAAAAAGCAAATAGTGGAATGACTCACTTTGATGGGTTTGACAACCTTGAAGAACAGCCTTCAGGCCATTTGTGGTGAGCCTATGAGCCATGTACAGCACCTGGCTGTTATCAATGAAAGCTCTACAAGGTTTACGATCACTGACTGCAGTTTAGGATGAATTTTAAGATAGTCGCACAAGGTACAGAAATTGCTGTGTATCTACTCTTTCGTTTATCTATTTATTTTTCAGTACTGGGGATTGAACTTGAGCCCTCATACTTCCAAGGTAGGCATGGTACCACGTGAGCCAAATCCCCAGCAGTGACCACTCTTGATAATGGAACTATATAGAATTTAGAAATGATATTCCTGGAAAGCAAAGCAATTGATACCTTCATCCACATATCGATCAGAATCTGTATGAGTATGTAAGTGCTCCCTGGGAGCTTCAAATTTCTTTAGTTCTTGCATGTGCTGTTCACTGAGTCTTTGTCCTAACACTAATAATACTACCACTCTTTTTTTTGGGGGGGGGGTGTTTGAGACAGTGTCTCGCTTTTGTAGTTCAGGCTGTCCCTGAGCTCAGCCTCAGACTCACATCACAGCAATCTTCCTGCCTCTGCCTCCCAAGTGCTGGGATTACAGACGTGAGCCACCACGCCCGGCACTGTGGTGTGTGGTACTGGTTGCTGCTGGGTGTGAGTCTCCACACCCAGTATTGTATGTGGTTACCGGGGAATTGAACCCGGGCCCTTGCGCTTGCAAGACAGGCACTGGAACCACTTAGCTAAATCCCCGGCCCAATACTACCACTCTTATATGATGTCTGTGCGATGATAACTATTCCAGAGTTCCTGCCTTTCCAGATTTTCCCTGTAGGGCCAATGAGGGATTTCATTTCATGACTCTTTGAGGAGCTTTAAACATGGACCAAACAGTGCAGTACTTACCTCACCTTAGAAATTCAGTCTTTTATGACCAGGAGAAAGAAGCCAAGACTGTGTGCCCTTACAACTCTGAATATCTTTACTTCTTTCACTTACATGTATTGTATCTCACGCAAGATTGAAAATCCCATCAATAAGACTGAATAAGAACTCGGGAGCTGGGGATTTGGCTCAGTGGTTATGGTGCCTGCCTTGCAAGTGCAGTGGCCAGGGTTCTATCCTCAGTAACCACATACAACAATACTGGGCACAGAGATGGAGACTCACACCCACCTGCAGTCAGAACCACATACCACAGTGCTGGGTGTGGTGGTTCACACCTGTAATCCCAGCATTTGAGAGGCAGAGGCAGGAGGATTCTGTGAGTTCAAAACTGAGCTCAGGACCAGCCTGAACTACAAAATCAATACCCTGTCTCAAAAAAAAAAAGGAACTCAGGACTTTTCCACAAAACTTTCTGTCTTGCAGATCTTCACTATGTTTTCCAAAATTCTTTGTCCATTAAGTGCACTTTCCTCTTCTGTTCAAATCCCCAAGAAACATTTTTCTTATATCTTTTAGTCCTATTTATGCAGAAATGTTTCTTTTCTAATGTTCTCTTTATTTCTTAACTTTACACCTATATCACTCTAAACTGATATTTCAGGGTCACTATCTGCAACAGGTTCAAATATTCATTCTGTCTGCATTTTACTAGAAACTAGAGGCAAAAAAAAAATACTGCCACACAAGGAATGTGTCAATAATGGGGAAAGATTCTTATGGACAGGCAGTGGAGCAGACAGGAATCATTGGCATATAACTTTAAGTGAAACCCAAAAATTTAAAAAAAAACACTTAAGATATATCCCTTGCACACACCTTCTCTTTTATAACTACTAGAGATTTGGTCACTGAGGTACATTTTCCGAAGATGTCTACTGATAGCAGAACAAACTCTAGTCCTGTCCTTCAAATTTTGAGGGGTAGTTCATTATTATAATCCATTCACCCATCATCACCAGGTCATATGCTCTACACTTTTCCAAAAATGATAATAAAATATACTGAGCCATCTACATTTTTTTTTCGCTTTTCTGGAAGGCAGTAGATACATAGTGTTGGGAAGTCTCTGGCACCAATGTAATCTGAGTTCAAACCTTGCCTTTGGCACTTGTTTTGGGACCAAAAGCAAGTTCGACTTCTTTAAACATGTTTGCCAATAAAATAGGAGTGGCGGGCTGTTTAAGATAGCCTTCAAAATTTTCTGACCCGCTATATATTTGCCTGCATAATCCCCAGGGCCTTGTAGTATCATAATATATTTTACTCTCATGATTTGGTTGTGTTACACACCACAGTTGCCTTTAACATATGAATATTACCTGAATGATATGGCCTACACACAAAAGCCCTTTAAAAGTAGAGTATGGGATAGAGGCTAGAGTACTTCACACACAAACCCCAGAATTTGATCCCCAGTCTCACAAAGTAAAAATAAAAACTTCCCAGAAGGTTACAAAAGAGATAGTGATCAATTCACAACAGAAAGGTTCATTGCGAGATATAGTAACCCACATACATGCAAGGGTCCGAGAAGCCTCTAGGAGCTAAAAGTAACAAGTCCACAGAAAATAGCCAGGAAAAAAGAATCTCAATCCTACAACTATGAAGAAACAAATTCTGCCAACAATTATGTCCCCAGAGACTCCATATTCTTGATTTCAGCTTTGTAAATCCTAAGCATAGCATCTAGCCAAGTCTGCCTAGGCTTCTGACCTGAAGAACTGTAAGGTAATGAAAGAATAATGTTTTAAGCCAATAAATCTGTAGAAATGCATAACACAGCCATAGAAAACTAATATAAAAAGAAAGAGCAAGTGCTAATACATGTTAGCTTTTATGGGATCAGCTGTGAGAAGGACAAGGTCTAAATTATATATGCAAAGGTAGTAATGCATTATGGCCTTCAGATCAGGGTCCTTTGATCTAGCACGACTAAGGTTAAATGTTTCTCAGGAGAGTATTGTCAGCATTTGATGGAGTGACGGTTTTTCACTGGTCAACACTGGACATGGCTGTCCACTTATCTGGCTGCTCTTCCTCCAGACATAGTGCTCCCCAAGTCACTGCAACAGCCCCAAATGCTCCTGTACATTTCCAGACACTACACACACACACGCACACGCACACGCACACGCACCAGCGCCTGGTAGCTTTGGCCTAAGAAATTGAGAACTATTGCAAGGTGAATTTGATAAGAAAGTCTGGTTATTCTAAATATAGGCACGAAGTTATCTCAGTAACTTCAATGCTATCTAAATTGCTTGCCCTTGCAAGTCAACAAAGTCCTTAAAAATAATGTCTATCAAACTTCTTGCCTGGAATCTCATTTTACAGAGCTGGGGTGAAGCTCCAAACATCTCTATTCCCACCACCCCAGGTGAATCTGTGTTCTTCGACGTCTGGAAAACATTAGGCTACCATACGTGCATTTAGCAAAAGTCTGCCACACTGAAACAGCGATTCACACCAAAACTCTGAAACTACGCCTTTCATAAAGCTGTAAATCCTTTGTGTTAGTCTATTATACATGATATTCTGTAAGACACGCAACGGTCGTAAATGAAACTCCAGTCATGGAACTAGGAATATTCTTTCAAAACTTTTTCTTCACCAGAATTACTTGAAATGATATGCACTTTACTTTGTTATCTAAAGTACCACTTTTATTTTTTCTAAATATTTTTCATATTTCTAGCAAAGACTTATGCACACTTTTCTAATATATGTGGAATAAAAATGTTCATGTCTCCAATTCTGGGACCAAGGTATTATCTGTGACTTCTTTTTTAGATAGCAGCCTGCTTAAACATAGCGCTCTTCCTTTTCCTCCCTAAGCCTGATTTTCTCAGGTGCTCTGCTACGCGTTTCTTCCAATTCCAGGATTATCTGTCTTCAGGGGAACTGGCAACTACTCTAGTCCTGCATGGCATCGCCCACGGATACCGACACCAAATGGTATCAACCAGGCAGTAATATTTTGTTCAATTCCAAATCCTGCCTGCAAATGTGGTCTACTTTACTGCCTCACCCTAAGTACTGAGGCTGCAAGACAAAAGGCAGAGGCCCATTCTCTTTGAATCTCCACACCCTCACTAGTCTGAACCTAGAGATGGAGAGCAGCTGATTGTCACATTCTCCTTTCCGGCGTCACTCTCAGTTCACCTCACTCCGAGCACCCGGGACTTTAGCAAAATAAGAAGCACGCTGCTGGGGCGGGCCCAAGCATTTCCCTCCTTCAATAGGGCGGAGCCAAAATGAAAGTACTTAGGCTGTTAGCAAAAGACCTTTCCATTGCCACAGTAAAGTCGCTGCGCCATCTTTACTTGTGTCAGCCTGAAAGGAAAATTAGTAAGGAATTCTGCAGACAGCACTCAAGTTAGTTGGACCCGCCTGAATCCCACTGGCAGCGGAATAATTCTCCTGCTGTCGCCCCTCCAGGTAAAAGTAAGTCCCAGAACGCGAGACTGCAGAAGACCAGACGTAGCTGAGAGGAGCAGCGCTTCCGGCTCACGCGCGGTACGGCAGCGCGGCGGTTGCTAGGCTCGCACGCCGTACGGAAATGAGCTTGGGGCGCCGGAAGCCGGTGGAGGGAGCAATGGCGGGATTGAGTGTGCGAGACCCTGCTGTGGATCGTTCTCTACGTTCGGTGTTCGGTGAGAGGCGTTCGGTGGATCCAAGCGAAAGGGAGGGACGGAAAGAGGCAGGGGAGCGCCGAGGAACGCCCTCTAGCACCTTCCTCCTCTAAAATCATCCCGAAAGCTGGCAGTGGGTCGGGCTTGCTGTTCTCCCTGCCTATCCTATGGGGCAGCCAACCTCGTGGGCAAAGAAATGCTTCTCTTCCTCTGAGGCCTCTGAGGTTTTCCGCGATATCACCAAGGGAGTTAGACGAGTGTTCGTCATCTATGCGTTACTCCTACGTGAACTTCAATTATTTTTTAGAAGAAATGACGAATGGTAGCAGCGCCTCGCTGTTCGATAGTACAGTATTTCTTTTCCCATCACAGAATATAGATTATATGCTGAGTGTTTAAGTCCCTGTATCCAGTTTCTGTCCGCGGATAAGGATTTGCATCCTTTGCCTTTCACCCGTAACGTTTTAATTTAGCCGTGGTCGTAGCAGGCACCTGGCATCGTGAAGTATATTACAGATAAATGAATGAATGAATAAGTGATTTAAACCCCGTTAGAGAAATTTTAAAGATTATTTAAACTATCTTTTTGGTTAGAATACGTTGTTTTTAAAAACGTGGTTTTAAAAGCATCTTTTGAAAAGAGACATGACAAAGCAATAAATTTTAAACACCCTCCACTGTGCCTCATCGTTTTCTCCCATAAATGTATGTGTAGAAATGTGGATATACGACCCGATTTTAAAATTATAATTTTTTTCGTAGTCACTGATAAGACTTGGAGGCCTGCAGGCAAATACTAATGCTTACATCGTTGTTTTAATTAAACTTCAGGAAAATCTAACACTTGTCAGATCCAAGAGAACTGTTTGGGAGTAGTATCTATACCTTTTGTGTTTTGTCTCAGTGATTTATTTACCTTTTTAAGAAATCTGAAGAGATAGAACCCAAGTTGGTTTTGAAGAACACTATTTTGAGCCAGTTAGTATTCAGTAATGTAAATAGATGCTTTTTACTGTCTCACTAAGGATTTAGGCTGCAAACTGAGAATTGTAATATCTTATCTGTTCCTTAGTGGGTAACATTCCTTATGAAGCTACTGAAGAGCAGTTGAAGGACATCTTTTCTGAGGTTGGACCTGTTGTTAGCTTCAGGTGAGATCTTCTACTTCTTGGTGGGAGATTCATAAAAGTCACTACAAATTTGGCCTGTAGCGATAATGGCAAGGGTTTTTTTTAATGATAACTTTTCAAATGCATTTTATTTTTGTTAACTGCTTCATGATATAATTTATATATGCAGTTCACATTTATTCTTACCTAAAAGATTTTTTTTCATTAAAAATGTTTTGAAATATTTCAGTAAGACATCTGAGTTAGAAAGTTAGCTACTATTATCTTATAGTGAACCAAATTGGAGCATGGCAGTGTTAGTAGGAACCTTGTATATTCTGTGTATAGTATTTGTGCCTGATACTTGGTTTTGTTCTCCAGATTGGTATATGATAGGGAGACAGGAAAACCAAAGGGTTATGGCTTCTGTGAATACCAAGACCAAGAGACGGCTCTTAGTGCCATGCGGAACCTGAATGGGCGTGAATTCAGTGGGAGAGCCCTTCGAGTGGACAATGCCGCCAGTGAGAAGAACAAAGAAGAGCTGAAGAGTGAGTATAAGCCTGAGTTGTATGTGTTATGACTTAGTAGAGATAGAAAAGTGAAAATTTTCACAATATATTTTAGAATATACCACACAGCTTCTTACTGGCCAAACCTGAGGCCCCTGGGTTAGGGAAGTAGTATGTTTAAGAAACAAGGTAATGTTGACTTTAGTAGAAATTCTTCTGTTGCAAACTTCCGATCTACCACATCATTAGTAGGGCTGTGTCATTAGTCATGCCTGTGAGTATATTGTCAGATCTGTAGCTAGTAGAGGTATGAAGGCATTTTTGTGGCGTTTTTCATGAGGCAATAGATCCAGGAATTCTGTCTTAACCCTAGCAGCTTTGTCTGTTTAAACTATTCTCTTCTGAAATGACTTGTCAAACGAATTCAATAGCATGGGTCACTAACTCACGTTAATATTGTCCATTATGACCACTTTCCCAATTTTCCTCTAAGAACAGAAAATATATTTTCACTTTTCTTAGGAACAAGAGATTTTCAGATAACCTCTCGGCTCCAGAGTATTTTGAATTATTAATCGGTGCTTAAAAGCAGCCCTGGAAAATAAATACATGAAATGATTTAGCTTTTTATTTTGCCTCTGTAACTTTCTTGCACTTTCTTCCTGATCAGGCCTTGGCACTGGCGCCCCCGTCATTGAGTCACCTTATGGAGAGACCATCAGTCCTGAGGATGCCCCCGAATCCATTAGCAAAGCAGTGGCCAGTCTTCCACCAGAGCAGATGTTTGAGCTGATGAAGCAAATGAAGGTGGGAGGAGGTTCTAGATTATCAATAAAACAATTCACATCAGATTATCAAGGAGTTAATTGTGAGTTATGATGAATTAATAGATATAGTTCTCTGAATGCAAAAGGAAATGATATTGAGGGGTCAGGGATTTAGCTCAATGGTTCCGGTGTCTGCCTTGCAAGCACAAAGTCCCAGGTTTTAGCCTGCATAACCACATAGCACAATGCCAGGTGTGGAGGCTCATGCCTGTAATCCTAGCACTCAGGAGGCAGAAGCAGGAGGATTGCTGTGAGTTCGAGGCTCACCGAGGCTACATAGTGAGCTCAGGGCCAGCCTGAACTACAAAAGCGAGACGTGGGCTGGGGATTTATCTTAGTGATTCCAGCGCCTGTCTTGCAAGGGCGAGGGTTTGATCCCCGGTAACCACATACAACAATGCCAGGTGTGAAGACTCACGCCCACCAACAATCAGAACCATATAGCATAGCGCTGGGCCTGGTGGCTCACGCCTCTACTCCCAGTGCTTGGAAGGCAGAGGCAGAAGGATTGCTGTGAGTTCCAGGCTGAGCTCAGGACTACCCTGAACTACTAAAAAAAGCGAGACCCTGTCTCAAAAAACAAAAAGGAAGTGATATCTGTAGCTAACTATTTGAAATGCCTTCAGCATTCCGTATGTCCACAGTATATTTTTCTTTTTTTATGTTTTTTGAGACAGTGTCTCACTTTGTAGTTCAGGATGGCCCTGAGCTCAGCCTCAAACTCACATCACAGCAATCCTCCTGCCTCTGCCTCCCGAGTGCTGGGATTATAGGCGTGAGCCACCACGCCCGGCACTGTGGTACGTGGTACTGGTGCTTCTTGGCATGAGTCTCCACGCCCAGTATTGTATGTGGTTAAACAGGGATCGAACCCGGGTCCTTGTGCTTGCAAGACAGGCGCCGGAACCACTGAGCTACATCCCTGGCCCCTCACAGTATATTTTTCTATACAAGCAGACTTATCTAAACATTCTAGCTGAGATTAAAAGTCTCAGAAATATTACATTTTCTAAAATGAGAATGGCCATAAGTCATGATTTTGAAGTAATGAATATTGCACCTGATGATAAATCTGCTTTTCTTCTCAGCTTTGTGTCCAGAATAGTCCCCAGGAAGCACGGAACATGTTGCTTCAGAACCCACAGCTGGCTTATGCTTTGCTGCAAGCACAGGTAGTGATGAGAATTGTGGATCCAGAGATTGCCTTGGTGAGTGCTTCCAGTTCTTTTATGGAAAGGGTAGGATAACTTCGAAAAGAATGGAAACTGCCTGATTGCCTTATTAAAAAGAGGTAGCTCATTTGTTTGTCTTTTCACTTTTTAGAAAATTCTGCATCGCCAGACAAATATCCCAACACTGATCACAGGCAATCCTCAACCAGTCCATGGTGCTGGACCTGGCGCGGGACCCAATGTGTCAGTGAACCAACAGAATCCTCAAGCTCCCCAGGCCCAGACTTTGGTAGGGATTTATCCCTTAACATTTCTTTTATCTGTTTTAGAATGTCATTTTCTTTTTAGGAAACTACATTGAAAGCAGATTGCTCAGGAACCAGAAATGATAATTTTCATTTTGAGAAATAAAAAGTTTCTGGGTTTGAGAGTACATCCCATCCAAATGAACTCTAATTCTGGTCCAGTTTATAACAACAAAGAGAAAGCTCCTGTGTGCCCTTTTCCTATAAGCTAACTTTGTGTTTGTGTGCATGCCTTCCACTCCATTATCCCATCTGCATTATCTCATATAATCCTCATAGTTGTGTGAGGAGAGCATATTACTATCTCCATTTTCACCAATGAGAAAAGAAACTCACTTTCCAAGCATGACACAAAATGCTGACGCCATGGAAATATTAATACATTTATGTTTTTTTGTTTTGAGACAGGATCTCGCTGTGTATTTCAGGCTGGCCTTGTACTCACTGTGGCCCAGGCTGGCCTCGAACTCATGGTGATCCTCCTGGCTCAGCCTCCTGAGTGCTGGAATTACAAGCATGTGCCACCACGCTCAACTAATACATTTAAAAACTGAAAAATTTCTGTGTGGAGAAAGGAAGCCAAACTAAGCATCAAAGACAGATGATAAAATAGAACAAAGTATTTGCCACACATATAAAAGACAAAAGACAAATTACTTAATAGTCTAGTGGTGTTCAGAAATGTTTGTTGCTATATTATATTACCAGCTCCTTCTCTTTGTCTTCTCGAGTTCAAGGCATTTTTTTTTCCTTTTAACTTATTGCTAGGCCCTAGTCATGAAGTCAGGAATGTGTGTTACATGCTACCTGCCACCAGTATAAGATTTCTCAATCTCTGCATTTAGTATATACCTCATCTTAACAGTATTATATATTGCAAATTGCTTTTGTGGGGTTCTAAGTATGTGACAAATCTGATGCCACATCAGATGTGCTATGTAAAAAGAGTGTTTTGTAGACTATTTGAGACTGCCAATTTTAAGAGAATTTCTGGGTCCTACACTTAATATATTTAGTCTCTACAGAAGTGCGTCCATACTGTGTTTTTCTCTTGGCCAGAGTGGAATGCATGTCAATGGCGCACCTCCTCTGATGCAACCTTCTATGCAAGGTGGGGTTCCAGCACCAGGGCAAATCCCAACTGCTGTAACAGGACCTGGCCCTGGTGCCTTAGCTCCTGGAGGTAAGTTTCCTTTAGAGTCCTCACCATTTTGTTTTGTTTTGTTTTGTTTTTTGAGACAGGGTCTCGCTTTGTAGCTCAGGCTGGCCCTGAGCTTAGCCTCAAACTCACATCACAGCAATCCTCCTGCCTCTGCCTCCCGAGTGCTGGGATGACAGGTGTGAGCCCCCACGCCTGGCACTGTGATATCTGGTACTGATTGCTGCTGGGCATGAGTCTTCATGCCCAGTATGGTATGTGGTTAACCAGAGATTGAACCCGGGTCCTTGCGCTTGCAAGACAGGCGCTGGAACTACTGAGCTAAATCCCCGGCTAGAGTCCTCACCATTTTGTACCTTCTGTGAAAAATTGTCTCAGCAACTACTTGGGTACAGCTAAATTATGTGGTAGTTACAATTTTGAAATAAAATTAATGTGTAACCAGAAAGTGTATAACCTAGGTGGAAGAAGCTGATTATTTATGTACCATTTCTGTATGTCTCATCATAGCAAGGAAATGAACAGGAACATGGAAAAGTACAGTGAATCTTCCATATTAAAGAGGGGAAAATGGAGTGAATGGAAAATAATCAAGCCAGGAAAAATAAAAAAGACAATAGAAAATAAGTGGTAAGTGTAGACTAAAATAGAAGGAATAACAACTAGTGTAGTCTTTGTTCTGTTGAATATGAATGAACAGAATTCTCCTATTAAAAGCCAGGGACTCTTAAATTAGGTTAAAACTTATCAATAAAGCCAGCACAAAACATATGATAAAGTTGCATTTCAATAAATACAATCAAACCAGGCAGCAAAAAAAGGGAATTTAATAGCTACACATTCACCAAAAGCATATAAGTAGGCCATTAATAAAGTATTGCTATTACACCTGTATGTTTTCATTGTTTAACAGTTATGATAAAGATATTGCAAAATAGTGATTCCTCACGTGAAATGAGACACCTTTATTAACACATGGCAGGGTACCAATTTTTAAATTTTTATGCAAACAAACATCAGTTTTTGTAATATGATGTAGACTGACTGCAACACTACTCATAGAAGATAATTTAAATCTAGATTATTCTATTCTGTAGAGAAACCAGTCCATAGAGCTAAGTTGACAAAGAATAGAAGACTTCCAAAGAAATTCTAGCAAATATCCAAATTTTGTTTATTCACTTTATCCTAATACAATTATAGTTAAATTATCTTTCAGTGAAAGTAATGGGTTCTGTACTCATGCTTTTGAGTTACGGGTGCCTTACCTTAAAATACCGCCAAAAGTTCTAAAGTGGTCCTACTGCAGAGGACAGGAGTGCAGCCATGAGGCACAGTGAATGCCTGTGTAACGAGTCAAGTGCCTTGATCTACCCTTGAATGCCACTCCAATGTCAGATTTCTCTAAAGTTTCTAAATATCTGCACCTCATTTCTGTACTTCTCATGAGTTGTAGATGAGCACCATCTGTGAATCATGCTTTGAGTAGCATTGTGCTATAGGACACAATCAATATGTATCTTAAGGGATTAATACAATTAACAAGTTCTGCTTACTATATAGAGAATGCCTTATACCTTGACTGTAAAATATACACCTCACTCCAGATGACCACAGAAGAGGTTTTTTTTTAAAAGGCCATGTACTTAGCTACAAAATAAAACTTTAACAAATTCAAAACAGGGGAGACTTTGTAGACCACATTCTTTAATTATGTCAGTAAGATCAGAAATAATGAAAAGACAACTGAGAAAAATCTTTACTTGGAAAATTGAAGGACATACAGTGGTTAATCTTTGAGTTAAAAAGGAAATAAAATTTATAAATTATTTAAAGGGAAGCAAAGTGTATGTGTACTTCACACACAGAAAAAGTGCAGGAAACACTGAAGGCATTAGTTAAAGGAAAATAAATATTCTTTTTTTTTTTCAGACAGGATCTTGATTTCATAGTTCAGGCTGACCCTGAGCTCAGCCTGGAACTCACAGCAATCCTCCTGCCTCTGCCTCCCAAGTGCTAGGATTACAGGCGTGAGCCACCAGGCCCGGCACTGTGGTATGTGGTTCTGATTGCTGCTGGGCCGAGTCTCCACACCCAACATTCTTGTATGTGGTTACCAGAGATCAAACTCTGACCCTTGCACTTGCAAGGTAGGCACAAGAACCACTGAGCTAAATCCTCGGCCCGAAAATGAATATTCTTAACTGTCAATATTAAAAATCACTGCTCTCCAGGTATGAGAATTTTTGTGTTTATTTTGGGTTTTTTGGTTGTTGTTGTTTTTTGTTTTTTTTTTTTTTTTTCGAGACAGCATCTCACTATGTAGCCCAAGCTAGCCTTTGACTGATGGTGCACCTCCCACCTCTGCTGGGATTATAGACATGCAGCACCACTCCCGCCTTTAGTTACTAGTTTTAGGGAATTAAAAAAGTCATCATAAATTAGAAACATCAAGAAGAGGAAATTAATATAAAAAGGTGAATGTAAGTGAAAAATTTAAATAGACTTTTAAGTGATATATTTTCAGTTTTTAGCATTTATGCTTCTGGATTTATTACATGTTAAAACTTCATGAAGATTTTTGAGATGCTCTGCACAAAGCTCTTTGACAGTTGATGAAAATAGGGAAAACAACCCAGTAAAACGTTTGCAAGAGCTTCATAGAAGAGCAAAGCCAGATGATCAATATAAACAAGTTTATTTACAAATTAAATAAAATTATTTACAAATTAACAAAAATGCATGGAAATCCATTGGAATAGCAAGTTTCAAAAAGAGGTAATGTAACTGGTATTTGTACACTGCTGGTAGAAATGTGAGGTTCTTCAGCCCTTCAACAAAGACCTGAGATTGAAAATTAATATACATTTTGATCCACAGATTCCCCTTTGGGAATCAAACATACAAATAAAAGTGTGGTTATATAATGATGTATACTGCTGTCCCTTGCCTTATATCCTGAGTTTTGTATTTATTGGCTTAATAATTGGTCTGGATCAAACGACTAGAACAAAAAGATATGCCAGAAGGGAGCTTTGAAATTATTTACAACAGTGGTTTTCAGACTTCATATTTAGAAGTTATAAAACACAGTTTGCTGCAGTGGAAACTTGGAAGTTTACAGTGTGACAGATTTCCTGGTGATGCTAGTATTGCTGGTCTGGGAATTATATTCTGAAAGCCATTGTTTAGACCAATTCATTTTACTGATAAGAAAGCCTGGGAATGTATTCATTCTATCACATCATTTTTGTTCAGAATCACCGTGACTCAAGAGAATGACAGATCTGGCATCCATTTCTTTAGGTTCTTAATCCAGAGCTCTTTGGTGCTTGGCTTCTGAAATGCAACAGGGGAGTGTAACATGTACTTGCCATTTTCAAGAAGTGTTAATAAACTGCAAACAAATGAGCTTATCTTTTCTCCTCTCTCATGGCCTATATTTCTCCTTTGAGGAAAAGAAAATTGTTGCTGTGTGGAAGGGACCATACAGAGACTTGCAGTGCATGAGTATTTGTGTAGCAGTCATCATTACCCCACCTGCATAGAGTTGACCAGGGGTTCTAAACCCGGTGTGTTCTAGTCTTCTTTTCACATTAGATATTTTGCAATGACTTTACTATCTTGCATAGATGACATAACATATGTAACTTAGCAGAAAGTCCGTATAGTGTCCCAATCTTATAATAAGTAAAAGGACATTCACTTATAATACCAAATTTAACATGTAACCATTTTGGCACAATTGCACTGAAAGACTAGCATGTTTCAGGTGTTTGTACTGTTTGTCAGTTAGCATGTGCCAACATGTTTGTACTGATACCATGAAAGTAAAAACTAAAAATATAGATAGAGGCATTTTTTTTTTTTTTTTTTGATTTTTGGGTGGCAGGGTTTGGGACTGTTGAGATTGGCACTGCGAATTAGTGAAATAGAGAAGACTTACAATAAATTTTTAAATTGCTCATTGGTAATTTACCTAGTAGTTGTCTTTCTGGTAAATACTGGGTAAATATATATGAATTTATTTTCTCTCTCCCCCTCTCCTTCCCTTCCCTGTATATATACGTACAGACAGTGAAAACAGCCAGGAATTATGGTGATGGCCTCCTGCAGCACAAATTGTAAAACTCTGGGGGCTGAGGCCCGAGACTCACAAATTCAAGCGTAGCCTGAGCAATTTAGGAACCTAGCAAGACCTGTCTCGAAATAAAATCTACATTTTTTTTAAAAGACTGGGGATATAGCTCAGTGTGTAGACCCTTAATTGTGTCCCCAGTTCTATAAAACAAACAAAAAAAATGAAAATAATCATTGTGTTTACAAGTAAAATAGACTGGGGTTCTAATTTCAGATGGCCATAACCATATTTTCATTTGTGTGAATATTCAGTAAGACATTTGAAAGCTTGGTAAGATCCAGGGCAATTCTTGATGTTTTGGGACTGTCTCACATTTCAGGACATCCCATGCCCTGACAGCTTCTCATTCAGTGCTATCTGTGCCCTTACAAATCTTTGTCACAACCTAAATAGTATACCCATACATGTATGCAACGCCTAGGGAATGAATACACTGCCTCCCATGAGAGGAGGTCTGTTTTAAGTAGCATTGTTCTTGTATTACAAAGAGCTTTCTGCCATGGCTTTGGTAGTCATTAAGAGGAAGTATTCATACTGAACTGACTTATCTCTCACTGAAGGGTAAAATGTACTAACAAACCCCATTTTCTGTTTAATTGCATCATTGTCTACTTTTGTAGGTTTCTTCTTGGAAGACAAAATGAAATAATTTGTAAGCTCAGACACTATTCTAAACTTCTTTTCCACTCTACTCAGTTGTACCTTTCTTCCTGCCTTGTATCTTCCAGGAGGAATGCAGTCTCAGCTTGGAATGCCAGGAAGTGGACCAGTGTCTATAGAACGGGGACAAGGTAAAGAAATATTAATGTCTGGTTAGTGTACGCTTGACTTGGAAATGTTCTATAGCTTTGTTCTCTAATATAACAGCTGCTAACCACCAGTGGCTCTTTAAATATTAATTGTAAAATTTAGAACTCAGTTCCTTAGTCACAGTTACCACGTAGAAATGCTCAGTAGCCGCATGTGGCTAGTGGAGGCCGTACTGGACATGACAGATGCAGAGCATTTCTAACATTGCATAAATTTCCATTGTATAATGCTGTTCCAAACTTTCTACCTAGTGATTGAGAGTCAAGCTGTACAAGAATTGATGAGACAAATAAACACTTTGTTTCCTAATAGTCTATTGATCTGTGGACATGTTCCCTCTCCCTCTGTGGATTATTTATTGACTTAGTAAGGAATAGTGAGCCTGTAATATATACTGGGTATTAGAAGGTTAAATTTAAACCTCAGATCAAACAGGGGGAAGTATCATAGGCCTTAAAAGCCTACTTGAGAAATAACTGCTGTGTTGTGGCAAAAACCCTGTATAAAATACAGCAGCCATTCTAAAGTCTCAATGCTATTTCTCTCTGTTACTGGAATGCAGTAGAGAGAGGGAGAAAAGCGAAGACACCATTTAAGTGCATAGTCTGCGAGGAACTTTAATGTTCGTAAACAACTTGTGAGTTAGGTGGTAGCGCCTCAGTTTTACACAAAAGAGATGGAAGCACAGAATTTTAAATTATTCAAGGGCATAAGGTAAGTAAATACTGACATCTCAGTATTAAGAACTGGATTTAGCACTCTTTTCCAACTAGAAAGCGGCAGTGCTAAGATTGAGAAGTCTTTTTAACTCCAAAATACAGCCCTTTTTGTCACATTGCCTCAGTTAAGACGTTGTCACTGTTTTACACCACTACTGGTACAAATGGACCTAATCACTTGTATCAGTCTTTTTACTAATAAAATTAATAAAAAGATGCCCAGTGGAACACTTGTGCATGTACCACCAATGGTTCAAACCACCTGTCAGTAAAATACATGAATTACGGTCCTGTTGTGAATGTTTTAACTTCCAGAAATATTCTTCAATGTATCTTAATCTTATTCCATGAAGTCCTATTTGTGGAAAAAGACTGCTTTAGACAAGCGTAGAAAAGCTTAACTTTTTTCTTAGCATATGACTTATGAGTGAAACCTATTTGAATAGCAGAATATAAGTATATTAGCCAATGATTTGTACACTGGGATTCATGATCAAATGATAGCATTTTTGTTCATTAGATGTGTGACAGCAGACAAACTCCTGAGCAAACACGTCATCTTTTCTGTACACATTCCATGCTTCTGTGCTGTTCTGTGCTTTTACCTCAACACTAGCAATAGTGTATGTACATGTTTTAGTTACTTTTGTCATTGTTCAGAAAATACTCAACACCCAAAGTTAAAAGTGAAGAGATTTCTGTGGCTTACAGTTTGCAGAAGTTTCAGTCCATAATTGGCTGGCTCCAAGGCAGGTTGCACCTGGTAGAGGGGTAACAGTTCAGGGCAGACCGAAAGTAGCAAAGTAACAAGAGAACCTTAACAGCCTCGTTCTGCCCCTTTTATCTTGTCCACACTACGGGGAATAGCCTTATGCCAAACCAATTTGTGGACTGGTTTAGTAATCACACACCCTAATCTCAGCATCACACGCTGTAAATTTAGCCACCTCCGAAAAAGCCATCTGTGACCATATGAGGGTTTGGGGGGACATCTGGACCCAAACTATAACATTTGGCCCCTTGCCTGCCTAAAAGCTATGTGTATTCCTTTACACAGAAGATACTTAGTCCATCTCTGAGAGTTGACAAAGTCCAAACAGTTTCAGCACTGCTGAAAGATTCAGCTCCAAAGTCTCCTCTGAGATTTAAATCTGGTTCTTAGCAGGAAGCCCAAGTGAAAAGTATACAAGTGAAAAGAATGGTAAACACTTCCAATGTTCACTGGCACAAGTTAGACATCTCCATTCCAAAAATTGCAAACAGACACAAAAGATTAGGATCAAAGCAAGTCCAGAATGCAGCAGGGCAAACATTAAACTCCATAGTTCACTTCCAGCATCTCCAGCAATCTGTGGCAAGTTGTGAACTCTGAAGGGCTTGGTGGCTCCACCCGTACAGCACTTGCAGTGGCTCTAGCTCCCGTGGCTCCTCTCTTAGACCGTTAGTTTTCCTCAGGTGATCCATGTCCATGGCTTCTCCAGACTTGTGGAGTCTCTACTGACCTGCAGCTTCACTCTCACAGCTTCACACACCGCCCTCTCAGAGGCACACACTGCCTGGCCTTCCAGGCCGTCGTCTGAAATCTGGATGGAGGGAAGCCTTCCTGACCCCGTAACTCTTGCATTCTGAATGCACCTAAGACCAGCACCATATGGATGCCGCCAGGGTTGCTGTCAACTAGAGCATAGCCAGGCTTCCTTTTCTCTTGGCTGTAGGCGTCCAGTATCTGTGAACCAAACCCTGAGGAACAACACCCATAGACTACCACCATTCTGGAGCATGGTCCCCTGGGCCCTCTTGTCAAAGCAGTCTTTCACTTTGGCAATTTTGAGACTGCTAAGGGTAGAGTCCCATGGTTTCCTGTGATGCCCTCAAACTATTTTTTCTACTTGCCTATTCCCAGCAATCAAGATCTCCTCTTATCTTTGCAGGCTGTAACTGTACTGGAGCTGCTTTTTTGCCAAACTCAGTGTTTTAAATCATTCTTATAGGCTCTTTACTCTTGATTTTGAACATAAATCTGGCTGGAAGCCCTCAATAGCAGCCATGTTACTGCCTCAACATTAAACTGTTGAAATTTCTTCTGCCAGATTAATCTGATACTCTTAATTGCAGTCTCAGGCAGTCTCTGGACATGAGCAAAATACAGGCAAACTTTCTGCCAAGGTATAACACGCAGTGTCTGGAGTCCAGCAGCCAGTGCAGTCCTTCTTCCCAGCAGAAACCTGAGCTTAGTCCTGACCAGCTTGCTGACTTCTGAGCTCTGACCAGAACCTGCCATATAACAGAATGTAAGATGTTCCAGCTCTGTTTTTCAGCTGGCATCTCTGAACCTTTCCTGTTTCCCTTCCGCAGACCAGTTCCAAAGGCTCGTCAGCCACAAGGTCAGGTAATGTAGCAATAGTTCCACTCTTAGTACCAAATTCTGTGTTAGTTACTTTTCTCTAGTTGCTGTGACAAAATACCCAATACTCAGAAGGGAAAAAGTTCCAGTCCATCCTCAGCTGGCTGTAAGGCAGGATGGCACGTGTGCAAGAGGAAACAATTCATGAGGGACTGAGGTAGTAAAGCAACAAGAGAATTCTAACGGCCACTTTTTGCTCCTTGTGTCCAGACTACCAGGGCGGTGCGAAACTAATCAGTGTACTGATTTAGTAATCACACACCCTTAAGCCCAGCATCACACACTCTAGATTCAGCCACCTCTGAAAAATCCACCTATGATCACGTGAAACTTTGGGGAGCTATCTAGAACCAAACCAGATTAGTACCCCAATGTATATATGCAGTAGTATGAAGGGACTAGGACTTCAGGTATGCCTCTGCCTCCACACAGGCCATCAGTCACGAATTAGACAAGACAGCTTTCTTCCTGCTATAGTTATGTTCACTTGCCTGGTTAAAAAATAATTAAGAAAGGGAAATGACTCGTTTTTTTTAAAGTATTTTGGAAGATATCTTCACGAGTATACAAAATGAGACGAACTTTCTGTTATGGTTTCCTTCATTGCTCAGCAGAAGAAGCAAAAGTCTTTGTATTTGTGCCCAGAGTCTTACTTTTTCTGAAATCCTTGTGCCTTTGAGAAGATACTTCTTGCTTCATGTCGTGTTGGTGCACTTGGGACGTCCTTATTCTTTGCCTTTGTCATGTTTGCTTATCAGTAACGTTCTGGAACATGATTTTTTTCAGAATGACACTGTGGCAGTTCATCTAAAATTCATTCGTTGCATTTCCCCACTTGATATTTTTTGATAGCAGGAATGTTTGTGTTTTAAAATACAAGAAAAATAGTGCTGCCCCACATCTATTATGGCCTGTCCAGAATAGATCTCCCAGCCCACATTCTCATGCTTTGCTTCTGAAAACGTGTTTATGTGCTTTGCTTAACTAGAGATGTAAAGCCAGTCTCTCAGTATTGTGTTTCTTTTCTTTCCTGGTGTTGTAGAGAGACTTAAGGGGAAATGTAGTAGCTGAGGAAAAGATTGAAAATTTGGTTATTCCTACCCAGATAAACCCAGTGGCCCACATTTTCCTGTCAAGAAGCCATCTGGTCACCCAGAGGAGCTAATATGGCTTGAGATTTTGTAACTGGAGACAAGCTAATGAACTCTTAGCTTTTGAACTTATATATGTAAATCTCCGATCTCCATATGTGTATGTTTCTGTGTCTCTGTGTGTGTGCACATGTGCGTGCACATGCAGGCGTGTGTGCAAGGTACTTTAAGTGTCTACTCTTTCTCCTTTTAAACTTAACGCTCACCTAGGAACCCTACAACACTCGCCCGTGGGACCCGCCGGGCCTGCATCAATTGAGCGAGTTCAAGGTACCCATTGTATCTACGGGTTTCCTTTTGCTTGTGGTGCTCAGGGTGGGACGTTGAGAGGAAAAGAGCTGCTTGGCACTCATCCTCACATTCAGAACCCAAAAGGGTAGTTTTCGGGGGTTTTTGGGGGTTTTCTTGTTTTTGTTTTCACCTGTTGAGGCCACAAGCCTAAGATTGACCTCTTCACACAGGGCAGAGAACATGGATGATATGGGCATCTGTCCGAGGCTGTACTCCCTCCCTACTGGTGTCAGGAGGCTTGGATGGAATAGCAGTCTGTAAGGAGACAGCGGGTTCTTGCAGAGCCATGGCAGTGTTCACTTATGCCAAGACCCTACCTCTCTTTTGTGCCTCTGGTCCTTGAACTAAGCTTGTGTAGAAGGAAAACCAGGAGCATAAGTTTCTTCAGGTTGCAGTGCTAGTCCTTGGCAGGTTGCTCCCCAGTTTGTTCTTATAAAATTCCATCCATACCTCTGACATGGCACAGATTCTGCCTACACCCCGCTTCTGTTCTTGAGCTGCAAGAGGATTCTGCTGTGGTGAGGTTTCACCCACTCTAAGGTGTCTGAATTATGTTGTCAGTGGTACAGAGTCATTTCTTGTTTCCTTATATGTCCTTCACAGCAGTAACTCCCCATTTGTTCTCCTGTCAGTGCCGATGCAAGACCCCAGAGCCGCTATGCAGCGGGGATCCTTGCCTGCCAATGTCCCGACTCCTCGAGGTCTGTTAGGAGACGCTCCGAATGACCCACGGGGAGGCACTTTACTTTCTGTAACTGGAGAGGTAGAACCTAGGTAAGCGCTGACATAGAGAAAACTGTTTGAGAAGTCGGGATTTTTCCTGCCTTCGAGAAAAGTCTTTCTGCCTCACTTGTACCTGTTTGCCTCCTTCAAAGGTAAATATTGAGGGTCTCTATCCAAGATGAAGCACTTCCCCCAAGGCATAGCTACATAGTTTTATATGTCATTTTAAGCTAACTATGACTTAATACATTCTCAGAAATTAAAAATTCTAGTATACATTACCTGAACAAAGAAAACTTACGGTAGTGGTAATATTAGTAATAGTACTACTAACAGTACTTGACATTAGTGGTAATTGCACCTGTGACTTAGCTCCAAGGACTTTACTAGATCATCTTATTTAAATTTATACCACCTAGCCTGGGCATGTAGCTGAGTGGTGGAGTGTTGGGCTGCCGTGCATAAGGCCCTGAGTTTTGTCCCCAGCTCTGCAAAAAATTAATAAGTAAATCTACACAGCCCTAAAAGCTGGATATTATTAGTTCCATTTTACAAATGATGAAGCCAAGTCATGGCAAAGGTAAATGTGCCCAAGATCACATATCATCTAATATATGACAGAGCCTAGATTTGAGCCATTCACTTTGAATTTAGAATGTGTAAGTATAAGTTTGCATACTTGTTATACATTTAATGAATGCCCATTAATTCCTCCCTAATTATGAGTGCCCCAGCTAAATTGGAAATTCTTAACCACATGGATTTATGTTGTTTCTCTTCTGTCCATTTATTGTCTAATGTTTATGTCAGTTCTTGATCAGATCTTTACTTACTGATCTTCTTTTATTATTGTTAGTTCTGTTTTAAATGTAACAGTTTTCTCTATCTCTAGAGGTTACCTGGGACCACCTCATCAGGGTCCACCCATGCACCATGTTCCTGGCCATGAAGGCCGTGGACCACCCCCACATGATATGAGAGGAGGGCCATTAGCTGAGCCCAGACCTCTAATGGCAGAACCAAGAGGACCCATGCTAGATCAAAGGGGTCCACCTTTGGATGGCAGAGGTAAGGGAAGACCATGTCATGAGGCTAATTTGTAGTCATGAGTTAACAAAGAATTCAGCTATCTTTACCTCTAATGTGGAATAAAAGCTGCTAGGGAAATGTGGTTGACAAACATCATTAAAGCTTACCTGCAAATCCAAGAAACTTAGGAGGAGTCATGCATATTCAAGAAGTAACGAGAAGAATAGATGTCCCTCTTTCTTGATTTGTTAATTCTTCCAGTCCAGGTGAGTAGCTTCATGGTGGTTTTCTTACAACTTCATAGGTGGAAGAGATCCACGAGGACTAGATGCACGAGGGATGGAGGCCAGAGCCATGGAGGCAAGAGGTTTAGATGCCAGAGCAATGGATGCCCGTGCTATGGAAGCTCGCGCCATGGAGGCACGTGCCATGGAGGCCCGTGCCATGGAGGCTCGCGCCATGGAAGTCCGAGGAATGGAGGCCAGAGGCATGGATACCAGGGGCCCAGTGCCAGGACCTAGAGGACCTATTCCCAGTGGAATCCAGGGCCCCACTCCAATTAACATTGGGGCAGTTGGCCCCCAAGGACCTAGACAGGTATTTGGAATGTTGATCTCTTCAGGATACTTAACTGAGCCTGATAATTACTGCCTTCTGACTAGAACTACTTCTCAGACAAGTATCTCCCTTACTTTTTCTGTCCCTCAGCGAGGTGATTTTTCTGGCCACCAGGACTATAATCCCAAAGAACAGCCTTGTTTCACAGTTTCAATACTATTTTGAAGTAGAGCCCTTGAAAATTTAGAAGTTAGAGAGTACTCTTCACCGGAGATACAAACCAACACCACCTACACGATGTTTTTCAAAATATACTTGCCAGATCTCAGCCTAACTCGAAGCAGCTCTGTCAGAATCCAGGTGTGGGTAATTTGACTTCTCTCGAAAAGTTTTATGTGTGCAACCTAAAGAACCACTGGCTTCGAACATACAAAGGGCAGTGGTCACTGAGATAATCTCAGTTTTGCATAGACTGATATTAATCTGTTGTCATCACAAAGCCTGAGTAAACAATGAAATATATATAACTGAAGTCTGTCTCTTCTCTCTCTTCCTTTGCCCCTCTCCAGCTGTTGTGTATATGGTGCTCTGTGCTTGTCATCTCTTCCTTCTTTGTCCCTGTATGGTTGTGGAGAGGTAGTATGTGTATGTCTTCCTGAGTTTTTGTATGTAGTGCCTTCTTTTCCCTCCAGCACCTCCACCTTCCTTTTTCCTATTTGTTCTATATACTTCTCTTTTCCCTCTTTGATATGTTTATATATGTCTTCCTCCTTCTGTGTATGTGCAGCAGGGAAGAGAAAATGTTAGCTGAAATGGAACATGTTGAACACATGTCAGTCATCCAGCTCCTCAGCTCTGTAGGTTTGGAAACAGGCCCAGTAACTCAGGTGATGTGACCAAATTGACATAACTAAAAAGTTGCAGAGCAAGGAATAGAAAAAACCCACTGCTTCTTTCCTGCTCTAGGAAAAACTGTCCTGACTCATGCACATTTATGTGAATGGATATATGTGTATGTGTCTATTCCTGCTTAATTTGAAATGAATATATTTTTTTTTTCCTAGAATATGCAGACTTTTTTAAGTTTTGGTTTTAAAAAAGAAAAAAATGTGGTGTGGGCCTCAACTTTTCTTATGCCCTCTATCTTCAGTAGCTTCAATTTTTTAAATGCATTCTTTCAGCATTTAGTTGTTGAGTTCCCACTGTGTACCCAGTATTGATTTGGATATTGGAAATATAGCGTCAGCAACAACACAGTCCCTGCCCCTATGAAGTTCACTTACTAGCCAGAGAAACAAGCAACAGATAACTGCATAATGTACTTAAAAAATTCTGTGGAAAAAGACATTGAAAATGATAGTTGAAAGACCATTTCTGGGTGATGCTCCATTTTCTGTGCTAGCACTTGAACTCATTACTCTATGTTACTAGACTTTCTAATTTTTTAATTTTTTT